>JAJONI010000059.1:0-15550 GCA_022190145.1 Pezicula rhizophila
TAATGGTTAAAACAAAGTAGTACTTGTGTTATTAGATGTATACAAGATCACAATGTAGATAGGGATTTTAATTTCTTCCAACATAAACTCACTAAACAATAGCAGTAGCTAACTAGGTGACAGGTGTTAAAGTGAACGTTAATACAGTCTGCTGTAGTTCTTTAGAACATGCTTTATAAAGAATTCCTATACTGCCTAAAAATCATTTGGGTAGACTTCGAGTGTGAATCATCTCCAGTTGCAGGGTGGGGGTCGACTTAATAAGGGAGGACTAGCTGTAACCACTTCAAAGCTTTCTGTCAGAATGATTTTGTAATGGAGGTGGTACTTCACCAATCTTGAGACACTGTCCAGTGCCTGGTTCTAGTTTAAAATTTGCAGATGGTTGGTGAAAATATGTGTAGAGCCTTTACTCGCAAACTGATTTGAGAGCTTACCAAAAACGAAGGCCTTGTTCGGATTGCTATGCAGCTCCATGGGCTGTGGGAAGGACCACTGCGAGTGCAACAACTTTAAACATCACCATTGTCAGAATGGGAGTCAAATACTCTTTGGTATAGTTCTTGAGCTCGATAAAGCAATTCTTACAACTCCACAAATGCCCAGGAGAAAAACAGTAGTTGTGCGAGAATTTGGGGGTATCAGAATAGATCAGTGGACGCAGGTTTAAAAACTACACGTAGCTCGTAAGTTGTAGCCGGCCATTGCTGGTGTGTACTGGAACATCATCTCCCTCAGCTCTGGTAAAATCAGCCGTCCTTCGTCAAGATTTTCGTGTTATACTTACCTGTGACAAAAAAACTTGAAATAATATGCTACAGATTGGACAACTATCATCCCTGTCTTATAAAAAGGGTAGCTTAGGCCACGAGCATAACAGTCTAAGGCGGATACTGTCATCTCAATGTTAGCGATATAACATGAAGTAAAGCTTCTCAGAGAAAAGAGCAGCAAGATGCAGAATGCATTCAGTAAAGTTGTATATTAAGTTGTAAAATATTGTGTCATCATTGAAATAAGACAGCTCCAATAAGAGGTTCATCAAGTTGCAGTCAAGAGGGGAGGATGAGGAAATTCCAAAGGACGTACAAAAAATCGACGTGCCGTGGAAATTCATCCATGCCCTAATTAATGTATGGAGCTATTAGATGGACGAATTGATACTCAGTGTCACCACATCTAGCAACATAGATTGCGTAAATCGGATGTCTCATTCCGAGGCTCTTTTGTAACAGTTAGCACGATCTTGACAATCCTGAGGACTAAAACATACCAGTATTCCAGAATTACAATTGCCGATATACTCAATCCCGAGGACATCGGCTTATCAACGATCTCTGTTCTTCATCCCCAATAACGCGTTTCTGCTCCTCTTCCCTAGCATCGCTCAACCATTTCATTCAATACGGTCATCCTCCTTTCTAACAGGACTGCGACTTCTGCTTCGTGCACGGCCTTTTGCTGGAGCTCTACCACCTGACCGTCCCTTTCCTGTCTGCGGCGGTGGTCTGACAAATGCAAAGTCAACCTCAATAGTCTGGTCCAACAACTTCGTGTTGTGTGCTCCATCAATCGCAGCTCTAGCTTCGTCCAATGTTGGGTACTCGATCAACGCATAGCCCTAACCATATCAGTTATGTTTTTATGGCTTCCTCCGACGTGCCACAATATGCCATCACGTAGGAATATAGCTCACTTTAACGTAACCAGTTCTTCGATCTAAGTTCAAGTGCAGATTCTTGATCTCGCCGTACTCCGCAAATGCATCGTTCAAATCCTCCTCGCTGGCCTCTTCATGGACGTTGGTGACAATGACAATCCAGCCTTCAATGGAGCGGACAGCGGTCGCATTGGAGTGGGTGGTCATGGAGGCATTTTTGGCATCGTTCTTGGGGTACTCGGGCTCCGGGGAGAGGGGGGCATCAAGCTCCATCTCAGTGCCAGCCATTTCTGCAGGATGCTAGGATGGTCGCAGTCAAACAGTTTGCGGTTGAGTGTGCGGATGCCGCTGTTTCGTTGATAAGCTGTGGGAGTTTTCGTTGCGAGTGAATTGAGAGAGCTCGTTGAGATTTCCACAGGATTGCTTGAAGCTGCTCGCCAAAGAAAATCTATCACGTGACATGCGATCCAAACCCTTCCAAGGTTCTCGTTCTCTCATTTTCCTCTTCTTGTTTTCTTCTTTCCATCCTTACCTTAACCAGTATCAGAAATATTAGCCAAGTCAAGTTTCCGCTGTGCCTTCCTAGGCTCTCTTGAAATCTTTCATTGCCTAGTGCAAAGTATTTATCTCTACTTATCCCTAACACCATTTCCAGCCATTTTGTACAGGGATATTCAACAACACCCCAGGATTTCGCATATATGTAGTTTATCGTGCACGTCCTGTTGGTCCGTGGGTATAATGATAGCAAACGGTGTAAGGGATAGCTTCCTCTTTCGGATGGAAAGCCACAAGGTACCGGCGATATCGGGCAGATAGTTCTGCATCACCAGCATCTCATTGGTGTTGTTGTCGAACAGCATGAAGAACCCTGAATAACTGCAAAATTCAAAGCCGGGCCATGGTAATGTTAGTATGAGCCTTGGATGTATAAGAAGAGCAAGTTCGTGTCGCTCCATCTTGAGTTCCCTTCCATAAATATCACTTCTCAAGTTTTCTGTCCTCTTCAATCGAAGTGCAGAACAATTTATTCAGAATGTCATCAGCGAATACACTGGAGCTGCAAAGTATCAGCAGCAGAAGACCCGAGCCTGTATCAGATGAAGCAGGCTCTCCACATGCAGAGTCTCCTACAGTGATCGAGTCAAGATCTCTACCTCCAACAGATCATGGCAAGCAAGCTTACTTAGTTCTAGCAGGATGCACCTTGATTCAAGCTCCGGTATGGGGTAAGAATTGAGACGGATCTGATCTTTCCTCGACTTACCAAGTTTTAGGCTATTCATTGGCATTTGGTGTTTTCCAAGAGTACTACACCACCCACAACTTTGAAGGAAAATCAGGCGCAATTGCATCCGTTGGAACTACTCTATCGGGCATAATGTATCTGATGATGCCCGCTACTTTCACGCTCCTCACTCGCTACCCACATTTTCGCCCATACTGCGGACCACTAGGTCTTGTAATTACAGTTGGAAGCCTTCTACTTTCAGCTTATGCAACTAAAGTATGGCAACTTATCGCTTCTCAAGGAGTCTTGTGTGCTATTGGAAGTGGACTTCTTTTTAGCCCTACCACGCTCTACCTCAATGAATGGTTTATAGCACGCAAAGGTATGGCGTACGGCACAATGTGGGCGGGAAAATCTGCAGCAGGAGTAGCATTTCCCTTCATCATGGATCGGCTACTCACACGCTTCGGGCCAAAAGTCACGCTTCAAGCATGGGCCATCACTCTTACAATCATCACAGCACCGCTCCTCTTCTTCCTCAAACCCCGGGTTCCTATCTCCGCATCACCAAGCCGAAACCCTCGACCACTTTCCTGGAGCTTCCTCAGCCACACTACATTCTGGATGCACCAATTCGGGAGTATTGTTCAGTCCTTCGGCTACCTTCTCCCTCAGACATATTTGGCATCCTATGCACACTCACTCGGCCTCTCCAGTGCTACAGGTGCCCTTCTCCTCGCGGTATTCGCAATAGCCTCTGTCCCTGGTGGTCTTATAATGGGTATCCTCGGTGACCATCTTGCTCCCACTAATGTCATTTTAATATCTTCACTCGGTTCTACATTAGCTGTCTTTCTCTTCTGGGGGTTTTCCGCCCATCTTGCCCTGCTCCTTGTATTCGCCATCTTCTACGGATTCTTCGCAGGTGGATTCAGTTCTACGTGGTCTGGGATTTTGGATGAGGTGCGAAGCGAGGATGAGAGTGTTGACACGGGGCTTGTTATGGGCTTGTTGCTAGGAGGGAGGGGATTGGGATTTGTTGTGAGTGGCCCTGCTAGTGTTGCGCTTTTGAGCGAGGCATGGGAGACCAGTGGTAAGTGGGGTTATGAAACGAAGTATGGACCAATGATTCTGTGTACTGGTATCACGGCTGTCTTTGGTGGATGGGGCTGGATGTGGAAGATGATGAAGCAGGTGATGGCTTGAGAACTGAAAGTTGTAAAAGTTGATTCACAATTACCATTATGCACTTACTCCAATTCCTTTCTAGTTCATCACAACGCTTGTCATGGCAGCTCCGTTTTAGATTTTTAAGCTATACAGTACATACATGCTCAAAGCTAGTTCTTTTGTTTTCTCCTTTACATTAGAAGATATCTGAATTCTGAAGATCTTTGGCTGAGTAATTTGTTATGGCTCGATGGTTGAGAAGGAGCTTCCTTTAGCTAATCAAAACCAAATTAAATAGTTATTCAATAATATTTGTTGATAAATTACACACTACCTTATCTACAAGAATTACTTTGGTAAAAGTCCCGCGGCTCCAATGCCACGAGCCATATATACATGTTAACAAAAGAAAAGTTGTCTCCAAGCCAAGTAAGAAGTGAAACCAATCCAACCACCAAACCACCTTCTCCAAAAAATTCTCCCCGATTCATATACCATCGTAATCATGATTTTCATCACCCTCCCAAACCTCCCTCTAAAATACACTGACATAAACTCGTCAAAGCACTTATTGAGGTGCATAAATAAAAGCCAACTGGTCCATCTCATCACCATCCTGGCCCATAAACCCAACAATCTGCCACCCATCAGGCGCCGTAAAAGTAGCACAATCAGAAGTAGTCTTCCCAGCACTCAAAGTATTACCCGCAGAAGTAGTAGCCATGATATAAAAGTTGCGAGTTTGATCGTTATATTTACCCTCACAAAGTTCAGCTTCAGTCCAGTATTCATTTGAGCCGAGAGTTAGAGAGACAGCGGTACCGCCTGTGCCACCGTGACTGAAAGTTGTGCCGTCTTTAAGGGTAATGGCTACTGAGTCAAGACGGTTACCGCCTGCAAAGGTGAGGACTGAGGCTTTTGGAGAGGCAGGGATGGATTCCAGGTCGTTGAACCAGGTTCCGTGTGGTCCTCCCCAGAAACCACTCTGACGGAGGGAATTACTGACGGTCCAGGTGAGGTTGACAGATATTGGGTTGTGATCGCTGAGAACAGATCCATCGGATTGGAGGAACTTGGAAGATTCGTAGTTGAAATATGTCGCAGAAAGAGTTAGGGCGTCAGAGCCTCGGTAAAAGACTTTGTCGACAGTCTCACAGGTATTGACGAGCGATGGGTTGTCACAGAGAGTTTCGACGGTTGGCTCAACACCACCGTCCTCAAGCTGGACATAGACATCAGTCATGCCATTCTGGGTGCGGAAAATGGTAATGCCGTCGTTTGTACGCGTGTAGCGGGAGTTGGTGTCTCCGAATATCATAACGGCGTTTCCAATTGACCAGGTATCAATGTAGTCAGCGACTTGTTGGAGATTGGCTTTGCGGGCTGTTTCGTCTCCGTCTTCGGTGCTAGCAAGAGTTAGGTACACTGATCCTGATTAATGAAGAGTGATAACAAACCCTGCATCGGCATGGAGGTTGTAGAAATCAATGTAGACTCCTTCTGAGATGATTCCTCGCATGAAAGTGAATCCCTTGGGAGTCAAGCAGTCACTCCCAGAAGCATCAGAGCACGTATTCCACTTCGTGCGAGAGAAGTCAATCCAGTCAATGTTCGCTAAGGTGTTAAGACCACTACCAATGGCTGCACCACCTGATGTTGCTGTGCGGTAAGGGTGGTCGTCTGTGGCATAGATATAGGCATGGTAATTGAAATCCTGTACCAGTACTCAGTGCGAGATCCAATTGTTCAAATTATTTGGGCATACCTCTTGAACGTGGATAACATCATAGTTGTACTCAGCAAAATAAGTGCCGATAGATCCAGCATTGGTAGCTTTGTCTCCAGTAACGTCGTTGGAGTTGAATATTGCGGGCAGACCAGCAACGTTCATGGTCAAGATGGAGAATTCTCCAGAAGTAGCGGCTGCTGCACTGGATGTAGCGAGAGTAGCCGCCGCAAGGCTAAATAGTAGAGACTTTACTGAAGACATTGCCGCTGATTTCTGAATTGACTGATTGAATATCGAGAGGGATGGCAAGGTAAGCTATCGTCCTGAATATGGGTAATTCTCTTCTTTAAATGCTGCGAGAATTATTCGGAGATGAGGCCAAAAGAGGGAGGTAGCTTGCCTCGTGGACCTACGGTACAATATATCCTCATTACTCGCTGTGATTTTGCCGGTAGATCGTTATCTTCCGATTTGGAGGATGCATGCCAGGGCCCAGGAGTGGGACCTAGAGAATATTGACCACACCACAGACTCCTTTCTTGGTTCTCTAGCATCTGAACAGCTGAAGCCAAGGCACGTGCATGAACCCGTAAAGATTTATCCTCGTGGATTGAAACATCTTGACGATTGGACGAGATATCACTGCACTCTCGTATCAGCCCGTGCGTTGCTGCTGAACAATCAATAATAATAATCCTTGAGGAAGGAGGAGAGGAGAACAATAATGTTTGTGAAAGAGGCGCCGACATTAAACCAGCTGACTTGATCGCCAAGAAGCCAAGACGGCCTTTGACATTCGAATTCAGTGCGAAGCGAGCTGAAAGTGGAGGAGTGCTATAATATGGGGTATGAACACTATGCAAGCAATTGCACGTTCCGATCTGGATGGCCTGAAGGAGCGGGAGGCAAGAAAAGGCTTGCTAGAATTCAGAGGTGTTGTCTGTGGCACAGACATGGAAGTGGATATATGGGAAGGCTGTAATTCAACGGCATGTCATTGCTCTTTATCCAGGTACAAGCTCCGGCACTTGCCCGCAACCAGTATCATCCCACCAATTTCCTTCTACAGAACTCAGAACCCTCAATTCCCTTAGTGTCAAATATGCATTGCGGTGGAAGTCAACGTCATGAACGTTGGATATAACACGTGTGAAACTCCGAGTCGTCTGATGGCAATCATTCATTGTGATTGCTACAAACTGATGTAAAGCAATGCAACCGTTTCCCCAACCCCGAAAGAGACAACCCATTTACATGACGACACCAGAGTTGCTGGCAATACGCTGAATTTTGTTAGTGTAACCCTTCATGACAGTAGTAGAATAAGACTTACTGGCCAGAGCTCAGCAGCCTCCTTTCCGACTGGTCCAGTAATAGCTGATCCCTTCATCTCTCCCTTTGGGTTGACAATCTGTTGAAAAAGCCCGTTAGTGACTTATTCTTCGTATTCCCAAGATCCATCCAGAGCCGGCTGTCAAATTTCCCAAGTATCCTCCCATTCCCATCTTTTTCACATTCCTCTGTGCAAACTTCCAACCCAGCCGCTCTTGATCGATATCCCCAAAGAAAATGTGGTACTCACAACACCGGCGTTGTCCTCGAAGTACAAGAAAACGCCATCTGTGCGTCTCCATGGCTTGCTCTGGCGAACGATAACGGCTGGCATGACCTTCTTTCGGAGTTCGGGCTTTCCTTTCTTAACGGTGGCCATAACCATATCTCCAACACCACCAGCTGGAAGTCTGTTGAGACGAGCACCAATACCCTTAACGGAGATGATGTACAAGTTTCGTGCGCCGGAGTTGTCGCAGCAGTTCATGACGGCGCCACTATTCATCCTTCATCAGTACCCCCCCTCCTTTGCTATTTCGATGATATAGATATTTTCGTAAATGCGGAAACGTACACTGGAAGACCGAGGGTCATCTTGAGCTTGCCACCAGGGGCACCACGTCTGTAAGGAATTGTGGTCAGCTTCAACTTCGTGGATGCTTGCGTGAGAGCAATGGGCGCAATTCAACGACCCCAGCTAAAATTCGAGTTGGGGGAAACCTACGATATCTTGGCCATTTCGAAGATTTGTCTTTGACACTGTCGTTTAGTTCAAAGATGGATGCTTCGTCGCTGTATTTGTCGGAGTTGATGCTGGTCGTCGCGATCGAAAAGTTTGGCTGCGAATTGAAAGCAGCCCTAATCTAAGCGAGTTTTTGGCCCACGATGGAATTTTATGAATTCCTGAGGCACTAAGGCAAGAAAATATCATGTTTTCTCTAATAGAACGGAACCTATCAATTACCACATAAGGTAGGCATTAATTATATGTCAGCTGAACAGGATCAAGCTAGAAAATACCTTGTTCACCTTTATTCACAAAGTACATGTACGCATTGGGTTTAGATATCAGAATTGGTTGTATTCTTAAAGTACATAGGTATGCTAGGATGCGTATTATCACTTCGACGATGATGACAGAAACCACTTCATCCCAGTATACTCGAAGAGTGACGTCCTGTTACACTCCCTTAAACGCCGTGGACGCCCTGCTCGAATATTCGCCCCTCCTTTTATGCGCGCCAAATAATCGGCCTGTAAATTGAAGTAAGTATCATGTAAATTCGTAAAGTTGCAGAAAGTCCAGATAATTGCTCGCTCCGACTCAAAGCCAGCGGATGAGCTTTGCAGAAAAGAAACCTTTGAATAGATTACGTCGTATATTTGAGTAAGGTAACTCTCTCATAGTCCGCGGGTTGAGAGCAGAGTCCAAACTTATGGCACTGCTTTGATATTGCAATTTCTAAGAGCAAGGTTACGGTTGAGGCTGGACTTGCGGAGTAGGCTCCGTCGGCGCTTCTGCAACGACCTGCTCATCTTGAACTACGGCCTGTACCTCTTCCTTTACGGTAGGCTCGTCTTGTGGAATAGTGGTAGGGGTCGGTTCCGGTTTGGGGCTGGGTATCGAGGCTTCCGGTACAGTCGCAGGCACAGCTGCGGCTGGAGATGGTGCTTCGGGAGCAATTTCTACAGCGGTCTCCGCTATAGGTTCTGCCATATCAACATCGCCCTCCTGATCAACCTTGATAGGCTTCGGTGACTGAGCGCGTGACGGGGCATTAGATGGGTCGGCGGCTTCGCCAGCTTCAACCGCAGCTACGTCAAGGGTTTTCTGTTCCATGACTTC
Source organism: Pezicula rhizophila (assembly GCA_022190145.1). NCBI lineage: Eukaryota > Fungi > Ascomycota > Leotiomycetes > Helotiales > Dermateaceae > Pezicula > Pezicula rhizophila. Next base: position 8,969 of record JAJONI010000059.1, read on the forward strand.
TGCGTTGACTTCGGCATTGGCCTCTGTGGCCATAGCGGTGACTGCATCGTCGACTTCTGGGGGGACATCTGGAGTTGCCATGCCACTATCCATTTCGACGTCTGAAGCAACCGCGTTCACATTTTGGTAGTCCATAATATTGCGCCTTTTAGGCATTCCGTTCTGCGTATGAACACCATTTGCCCGGTTCTCTTCTTCATCGTCACTCTCGTCCAGCTCATCATCTCGGGTGACTTGCGCGTCCCATCTGCGCTGTGTCATGCGAACATCTGGGTTCTCATCCTGGTCCTGGTCATCCATTTCAGCGTCATCTTCTTCGGTTCCACCCATAATAGTAGTTCGCGGAATATCAGTCAGCTGTACAGACGGAGCATGAGCTGTTTTCTTCAGGTTCTCAATGACCTGAACTTTAATCTTTTCGAGATAATCTTTGGAGTTGGCATTATCCATATTGGATGCGCGGACGTCAAGCTCGTAGTCAGGACCATAGTACTGTATCAAATTAGCTTGGAACATTGAATAGAAACAAATCTCATACCTCGTAATACTCATTGAATGGAAGAACGGGATCCATCGTCTGTCCAACCAGAACACCAGTCTCATATGCCCAGGTGCGAGCTACATTCCTCATAGTATATCCGCCACCACCAAGTACTAGCGTTGGTAGACCAAAGCTTTTCACGAAGGCAACACAATTTGCGTGACCTCTCATGCTTAGGTTGAAGCACCCGAGTCTGTCGCCAGATAAACTGTCACCGCCGCATTGAAGAACAATGGCCTCCGGTTGGTAATAGTCCATGACACTTTGGATCACCGGCTCAAAGATAGACTTGTATGTAGTATCATCGATGCCATCACGGAGTGGGAAGTTAACAGCATAGTTTTTCCCTGGGCCAACACCAATATCACGAAGCTCGCCAGTTCCCGGGAAGTATTCTCCATACTTGTGGAACGAGACTGTCATGACTCTGTCGGTGGTATAGAAAGCTTCTTCAACACCATCGCCGTGATGTACGTCGATGTCGATGTAGAGAACCCGCTTTTTGAAACGAAGTAGTTCGATTATACCGAGAACGATGTCTGATCTACAGTCAGTCGTGATACGTATCTCATATACGCGTAGAGACCTACCATTGACATAACAGAAACCACTGGCCTCACTCTTCTTCGCGTGATGAAGACCACCAGCCCAATTGACCGCAATATCGCATTTGCCTCTGTTCAATCGAGCTGCGCCCTCCATACTCCCCCCAGCACTAATACCGCAAAACTCGAACAGTCCGTCAAAGACAGGACAATCATCACCAACGTTGTATTTGCCTTGCTCCTTGGAGAAGTTCTCCATGTTGTCCGGTGTGACCTTCTGAAGAAATTCGATGTATTCATCAGTGTGAAATTGTGTCATCTCATGGCGCGTAGCCGGTTTTGCGCGCTAGAGGTAGAGAGTCAGCAGTGCTTGAGAGAATAAAGGAATGCGAAAGGCTCGTGTGGACAGAAGTGGCGAGTATGTAAAGAAAAGATCAAGAAGCTCTTTTGGACTTACATAGATTTCCATTTTCTTGTAGACCCCGTAGTTCATAATCAAGCTATGCGCCAATCTTATACGATGCGGCTTCATAGGATGACCTGCAACATATGCATAATTTCCAACATCAGAGTCGTAGAAGTATGCGACTCTATTCTTCCTGGTTGAACCATTTGTCGCAGGCTCGCCAATGGGGGGGCCACTTGCGTTGGAGGTCATTTTGTATCTGTTGTAACCAATGCGAGAGGAATTTAGGGAGGGCTGCTTTCTATATAAACAGTCTCAGCTGTGCATGCGAATAGGAGTCGAGTCAATTAGAGAGGTGCTGGGTATGTTTGAGTGGAAGATGCTGCTGTTGGAGGGGAGCGACGATTCTCGAATCTTGGGAACTTGCCCTGCTGATAGCCGAGCCATCCCCAAAAGATCCATCAGAACCCCAGCCTCCTCTTTTTATGCCGAAGCTGAGATGATGAACATGCTATTTGCAACAACTATTATCAGAGTACTAAGAAGATCTACTCTTTACTATAGCAGAATACTAAAATAATGCACAACCGCCTAATTGCGTGAACATATATGTAGAATCTCCTGGCGCAAGACGCGAGGCTGAATGCGAGGCTGAGATCACATGATGTTGGTGGAACGCTAAAGCTCTGGCCTTGACTTCGCGTCTGGAGCTGCCTTGGAGAAGCTCTAAACAACGTCTAAACTCTGGACAACAAGCTTGAACTCAACCCACTTCATTTAAATTCCAGCAGTACCATCTCCAAGCAATAAACAGAAGAACTTTCCCGTCATGGATAGGTTAAATCGCATGTTGGCGTCGGCGGGAGGCATGGGAGGTCTCAACAGTGCTGCTCCTGGATCTGTAAGCTTCTATGCCCTACTATCTCTATCGTAGAATTCATTGATGGCATTGATGGGACTTGGACTTATTTAACGGATCTAGGACAACACAAATCTTATCGATAACTCTGAGACCGTTTACATATCCTCCCTCGCGCTGCTGAAAATGCTTCGACATGGACGAGCTGGAGTACCTATGGAAGTTATGGGTTTGATGCTGGGAGAGTTTGTGGACGACTTTACTGTGAGGGTGGTGGATGTCTTTGCAATGCCGCAGAGTGGTACAGGTGTTAGTGTCGAAGCAGTAGACCCTGTTTTTCAGACCAAAATGATGGATATGTTGAGGCAAACAGGACGGTGAGCATTGCCGATATCACTTGAGATGAATAAAGCTAACTTCTATCGCTGCGCAGACCGGAAACCGTTGTTGGCTGGTACCATTCGCATCCCGGGTTTGGTTGCTGGCTCTCCTCTGTTGATATCAACACACAGCAATCCTTCGAACAATTAACGCCTCGCGCTGTTGCCGTTGTTGTTGATCCTATCCAATCCGTCAAGGGAAAGGTCGTTATTGATGCTTTCCGACTCATCAATCCACAGTCGCTTATGCTCGGTCAAGAACCTCGCCAAAGTACATCTAACTTGGGCCATCTCAACAAACCCTCTATCCAAGCACTCATTCACGGCCTCAATCGTCATTACTACAGTATAGGAATCAATTACCGTAAGACTGCTCTAGAGGAGAACATGCTGATGAACTTACACAAGCATGTATGGACTGAGGGCCTACAAATGGATGATTTCCGGGTTGAGGGAATACGCAACACAGAGCGGTTGCAAAAGCTAGTAGGGCTCGCTGAAGGATACGAAAAGCGCGTAAAGGAAGAGACGGAATTGACGAAAGACCAGCTGAAGACCAGATATGTTGGAAAGGTTGATCCAAAGAAGCACTTGGAGGATGTCGGACAGCAGCTTATCGAGGATAATATTGTATCTGTTTCGAGGCAAATGATTGATAAAGAAGCCTCTGCACCAAAAGAGAAATTTGGTGCAAATGGACATGCAAACGGAGACATCATGGATATCGAGGAAGAACTATAATGAATTTGCATTGCACTGTACAATAGGCGTTCGGCTTCTTAAGCTTCTGGTCAGTATAGAAAGCTTTCTATCAGAGGTCACGGGGATATGGAAATAGAACCTTTGACGAGCAGGTACCAAAATGCTGCTTTATTTTTACATGCCTTAGTTTGCCTATTTCGGTAGTAATGAGTGAGTCTCCCTTTCCTTTGTTGTTAGCTCTCCCCTAGAGCTTCTTCTCTCTATAAGACCTCTCCTTCAGCCGCATCATACCAACTACAACTATAACTTCTTTCGCTTGCTATCGTCGATCATCAGCTGCATATTCTCACTATCGATAGTTGCTACGTCTTGCACTCACTATCCTCAACCAAGCAATATGGATTCCACCAAATTGTAAGCCCCAATTACTAATTTGGTCAAGGCTACACAGAGATACCCGTCCGGCAAAATGATCACGGGGAAGAAAAACAATAATAGCCTTATGCTAATGTCTATGGACTCCTAGGAGTCTTGCTGCTGAACGTAAGCTGCAGCAGCGTAGAGACAAACGAGACTGGACGGCCGCCAGAGGGTCGCAAGTCCACCCTAAACAAAGCTTTAAACCCTTCTATCACAACGAGCCCTATTTCCCCCGACAGACCCCACGGAGATGTCTACAGGGCGACGACGACAGCATCACCCAGCTCTTCCACCGCATCTCTTCATATAGCGGAACAAGGCACTTATACTTTCCCGTCAAAATGCCTCAAACACCTCTACATAGTATCAGCGTGGACACAACGATTCGGTTTCGATCAAATCTAGGTCCCAAACTTGACTCGGAGGTTTATATGAATCAGGAGCTACATGTGCCCAGTGTCAAGCCGGAACCATGCGAAAAGTCATCCCCTCTAAATGCTCCCAACAACAAGCCCGAGTCACAGGAGAGACAGCTTTTCGGCAAACGGCCATTCAAGAAGAGATCGAATTTTCACAAGAGAAATCCCTTCAAGCTGTGGGCTAGTAATGGAAGGGGCCCCCACCGAGTTGATGTTGCAATCAAGTCGGAACTCAAAGAAGAATTAGGCGACAAGCCAAAATACCGAGAAGATTCTCTGGAAAATAAAGACAAAGCAGGTAGTATGTACTGTTAGATGGGTTCTGTATGGCATGACTGTTCTAACCTTGATCTCTGGTTTAGCTCCTTTGTTGTTTTTGAATTCACCGAAGCGAGCTCAACGCACATTCAGTGGAAATCTACGAACTTTCGATGGCGTAGACGCATTTGGAGCTAGGTGAAGTCCGAATGGTTCTGGGTTCGTTATATTAGCTAGGGATATTCTTTCCAAAGGGCTTTGGTAGAGGTACAAAGAGTTCTCTACGATGTTTGAGTGGGGATTCGACTTTGTGGTACATAGACCAAGTCAATAGTTTAGGGCGGCTCTACATAGGCTGTTGCTACCACCTTCTTCAAGAGCTCCTTTATTTATTATGATAGGGCAATATAAGCGGCTCAAGAGCGGGTTTGAGTTATTCAGACAGGTCCAAAGCCCCAGCAGAAGCTTTCAACTTTCGTAGCCTTATGATACTGTGACTCTACCTATATAACCCCCGCCTTAGTTCCTTCCACCCTAATGGCATGAGCGGTTTTGAATTGAATTGCTTGAAGTGCCTCTGGAGCATTAGAAAGGGATTATCCAACTTCACCTTATTTGCTCCTGCACCACCTCGATTAAAGAATTTGTTGTTCTCAGATATGTATTACCATACCTAGGTATTCTAAAAAGAGTCCAAGTAAAAGACTGTATGTAGGTCTGTGATATAACGAAAGGACTCGATAAATTCCATGACAGGAGTTAAGAAGCTAAATGAGTCTTAAGGTTGATGAAAATTTTCATCGACACCCCAAGCTCAGTTTGCTCCGAGTTTCTCTCTAGTGAAGTACAGATTTGGTCAAACATGATTAGGCTTATTATTGGGTGCAGGAAAATGTGATTGTTTCTTTGCAACTGCAATTAGAAGGAGAGTTTGTTTTGGTGGTTGGAGGGAGTTTGATGGTTGGCAGAGGTGAGATACAGATGGGTTTGGGTGTGATTTAAAGGAGCAAGAACGGTAAGGTTGTTATGTATTCTGAGTAAGATGGAGAATCTGTGAAATCTGGAATTCTGGAATTCTGTAGTGGGAAGGGTTAGATGTGCCCTGGCTTTGATTGATGGATGTTTTGAGGGAAATACTCTAATTTCGTATTGGGATGGTTGGTTGATTTAAAGAAGCTAACGAGCGTTTGAATTTCTTTCTTCTTTCTTTCACACAGGCTCCACAATTAATGTCTTTGCATCCTTCTTGGAAAGCTAGGTGCTGTCGTTATTGCTTCACTTATGTCGTTTAAGGAGACATTGTTTGGTTTTACTATTGTGCTAGACAAGCTATGTTGTCCCTTTTGAATGAGAAATTGTAAGATACTGCTGCAGACATCATCACCCCTCTGGCCACCATACTCTAAACAATTCTACATTAATTTTCTCAGCCCGCTTTCATCCTGTGTTTTCGTCCTATCCCACAACCAACCTAATAACTAACAACCCGACAACCAATTGCCGCACTCGCTGCAAAAGGTCCCTTCGCAACGAGGTCCCGCCATCTGACTGTACTTCTCCTTCGTCCTATCTCCGTCGATTTGAACGATGGTAGAGGAATTAGGATAGTAGGTGGCGGGCGCAGCTCCTTGGAAAATCCATCATGTTGCTCGCTCATATGTCTTGCTATTGGTTGTTAATGCTAGAGAATATGAAGTAGGGCAAGTACAACCGCTAGGTTTACTTTGGGAAACTGCTGGAATAATCTCTCGTATTCTCTTAATAGGGGCTTAAGCGAATACGACAACTTCTCTATATCTGTGAAATTATGGATTGCTTTACCTCTGTAAGACGTGAACTTTTAAGCTTAGCACAAATTACTGATTTAACTAGCAGTTGCTAGCAATACAACCTTGCTCTTAAGGACTAGTAAACGTAACCGTTTCACACTCTCTGCTAACAATAGCTATGGTAAAGTGTAGTGTTGTTAACCACTTCACCCTCCCTAGTGCGAATGAACATAATAGTCTAGGTTTAATTACTGGTTATCAGATTATCTCTTCTAACAATAGA
>JAJONI010000059.1:15569-51095 GCA_022190145.1 Pezicula rhizophila
TGCTCCTAATTTAATTTAAGTCTTAAAGATCGGATAGCACGCATGAACATCTCGCTTATCTACTAAAAATGTAAGGTGGTTCCTAAACTGTTGTTCCCGTCATTCTTTCATATTCTCCGCCAACGATGGACTGCCAACTATAGAGTTTAACCTTTTTCTAGGTAGAACGAAACTAGCAATAACCTGCTGTTTAAAACATGTTGATAGATGAGCAATCCTGTCATGTGATTGATAAGAATATTTTAGCTGAATGCCGAGCCTTATATCTATTGAGGATTTTCAACGAGCTTTGTTTTTGACAACTTTCAATCCGCAACCCACAATCCGCAATCCACAATCCGCAATCCACAATCCGCAATCCGCAGCAATAACACAACCTCACCACATAGGCGAGCACCATTAAGACAACGTAATCATTTGGGTCATTCCCGTTCTTACTGATTTCTATTGAGTTGATAAATTTACGCCTGTTACACTATCGGCTTTGAGTTGTAAGCTCGCGGACATTGAACCGAGCTGCGTTTTGACAGACTTCGAAACCAAGCAACAACCCATCTCGCTATCTGGACAAGTGTAAGGAGTTTTAAGGTACGTATTCATTCAGTATTGTCCTTTCCTATTACTTTATATTAAGCGGTCAATTGATTTGAATTTCCCTCTTGCTTTGGCTCCTTCCCCTTACCTAGCTTGGAGTTGCTTGGAGTTGTTCATGCTCTCTCCTCAACGACGCGGAGAATGTTCAAAGCCGAATTCGACGGCATGAACCAGCCTAGTGGCACAAGAGTTGCTTTGATAAGCTATATGCTTAACAATGCAATTCCTGAACTAATGAGGTGTGCAAGTCGCGGTTATAGCTAAGGGGTAGTCCTTGTTCCTCTGTTCCTCACTTTTCCTTGCGTTATAGGCTACATCTGTGTGCGTCGCGGAGAATGGCTGGGAGAGGTATGGAAATTGCACTTTTTTTTTTCGCTCTAAGACTCAGTATTTGGTCATGTTTGATACGTTTAGGTCACTATCTGTTTTGTCAATCCTTACCTATGTAGCGAGCTAGTTAGCTCGCTTAACTTTTTTTCAAAGACTTGAAAGCCTCTGAAGTCCACGCAGTAGCGAGCTAGGTAGCTCGCTTAACTTTTCAAAGACCTGGAAGCCTCTGAAGTCCTGTCAATCCTTAGCTAGGTAGCGAGCGAGTTAGCTCGCTTAACTTTTTTCACAGGCTTGAAAGCTTCTAGAGTCCTGTCAATCATTACCTAGGTAGCGAGCAAGTTAGCTCGCTTAACTTTTTTCACAGGCTTGAAAGCTTCTGAAGTCCTGTCAATCCTTACCTAGGTAGCGAGAGAGTTGGCTCGCTTAACTTTTTCAAAGACTTGAAAGGTTCTGAAGTCCTAACTGTCATCAGACACTGACATTCTGCCTTCTTCTAGTTATCTATTTTTTTTTTATTGGACATTTGAAGTTTGAGCTGTTTTAAGTGGTTTGGTTTGTTTCGATTGCTAACATTCTACACCTACATAGCCCATCATGCTCTCTCTTACCAACCCAGACAACATCTCTCTTGACCATTTCGGCTGGCCTGCCGAGTGGACCGCACAAAAGAGAAATCAACACTTACAACGAAAGTTAGTCTCATTGCGGAACATACAAAACGATCTTCAACAGAAAGCACCAGCTCGTATCCAAGCCACGCTTATGCCGAATCCCAATGGAGCAACTGCTTCAAACCCTATTGTAGTGGTATTCGATTGCCCTGATTGTCCGATGAGAGTACAATTTGGCAAGCGAGGCAGGAACATTTCGGAACTGGACAGACACTTAGAGCATGCATCTCATAAAGCAAATGTGGTAGAACGCCAGAATGCCGAGGCACAAGGAAGAATTTGGCAACCTCAAGAGCCTGAAGCCAAAGAGGCAAGAAATGAGGATATCAACAGCCTTAGAACTTTGCTTTCGTTGTATCAAGTTTGCTTTCCCAGCTCCCATTTTGATGGGTGGGTAGAGGGCTCTAATAGGAAAGGCTATGTGGGATGGTTTTTATTCACCTGTCACGACTGCGGCCCACAGCAGCCCCGATACAGCGTAGAGGGGGAGAATAGTTTCTTTGAGCATCTCTGCACTGACATACACCTCCAATACGTTCGACAGGGTCACTGGATTGAGAACCGAGTAGGTCCCTTTCCTAATCATATTAGGGATCAAGACTGACAGGAACTGATAGGCGAGATACATCGTGGATGCCCACACTGGAAGCGTTACGGAAAACGGTACAAAGCGGCCTGAACTAGTCCAACGTCCTAGTCAAGCTCTTACATTGAATAATCCGTTGTACTTTCATGCTAACCAAGTAAGGTCTTAACACCCCTCTATACCTACCCACCCAACTAATCAAGTTATTTGTAGGATATATTCTTGCACAATGGTCTGGCTTGCGGATGTCCTGTAGACAAGAGCTTATGGCCGAATTTCCCGGATGATGAATTCCCCACAAAGAAACAGGAGCAGGGCTTCGGACAGGGACATGGCCATCTCGGACAAGGACATGACCATCTCGGACGAGGACTTGAACATCTCGGACAGTCTTATGAACATTTCGGACATGCTTATGAACAATTTGGACAGGCTGAACAATTTGGACAGCCTTATGAATTTGGACAGTCTTATGAACAATTTGGGCAATCTGAACAATTTGGACAGTCTGAGCAATTTGGAGAGTCTGAACAATTCGGGCAGTCTCATGAACAATTTGGACAGTCTGAAAATCTCGGACAGTCTCATGAACAATTCGGGCAGTCTTATGAACATTTCGGACAGGCTGAACAATTCGGGCAGTCTTATGAACAATTTAGACAGTCTTATGAACACCTTAGAGACAGCCATGATCACCTTAGCTCCAGCCAGAGTTACAACAACGAACCCCGCCTTGGCGATTCCCATGATATGTTTCAAATCTCCAAAAACAGCAGGAATGGTGGATGCAACGACAACTCAGGATATGACGACGGCCAAGCTTACCAGAGCGGTGGCGCATGGAACACTCCTGATTACAGAAATGCACCTTCTACCTATCCGCCTCCTCCCGGTGAAGATACTTACGGCCGAATGCAGTCAAACTTCGATTTCCATTTTGAGACACCTCTGTCTGTTAATCCTGGCCAGTATGATAACAGACACGAGCACCGACCTCGCTCACCACAGGGATACGAGCACTTTGGACAGGGAAACGCACAGGTTGGAGAGGAATGTGAAGAGCAGTATAGTAGTATGTCCCTACTCCGGCACTTGCAGACCGTTCATTCAGACTAACTCGGTAATTCAGAGGCGCCGCCCGCTAAGAGGCAGAAGCGCAGCGGACGGGAGAGCGAGCGTATGAGTTAGAACTTCCATCACACACATCAGACATGGATTGCATGTATTAAGGACGAGAATCACCGCAGCAATCTCAGGTGATGCGAACAGACTATGTTGGTCAGCACTACAATGTTTTAGAGCAACGTCGGGCGTACAAGGAACACGGCAGACAAAATTGAAGTAGTTCTTGGCCAATAGTGTATGCGGAAAGACAGAGGGCTTGTGCTTCCGCACTGCGGATCAGACTCTCTCTGCCAGAACACACAAAAGGGTTTGGTGGCCATGATGCTCCAGTAGGGATGAAAGAATGAGAAATGTGTAGACTAGTAAGTAGTTAGGTAGGTAGGTAGAACAATTTGCTTGCTGGCTTTCCACCGCCCCCTGTAGGAACAACAACCCTTTTCTGTGCGGCATCGACGGGCCACCGAGTTTGTAAGCGAGGTCACCTAATTACTTACTTAGTACGGTAGAAAGATGAAAAGTTGTTTTTTCTCCATTCGATCTCAAGGACTAATGCACGACAACGGCGCGGCAAGGGACACAAGTCACATCCGGAAGACAAAGCAAAAAAATCATGGGCGGGCCACATGCGAGGGTACGACTAGGGTTGATGCCGTTGAAGAGGAACAGGGGGGGGGGGGGGGGGTAAACTCATTCTCGAGGGGTGAATTCACTTTTCTAGATGGATTTAGCGAAGGCTACAGCTAGTAGCAGTGGAGATACTGTATCGTAGCTTCGAAGATTCCTTCGCTTCCACCACACCTTCCATCACATCTTCCACAGGCCTTCCATGCAAATTTCGTCATGCAGCCACACGCATGCAGACTTCCTTCAGCTAACCAATAAATTAGTTGGCCTCACAAACCTCGCCCAGCCATCACGATAACAACAACATGATTTAGCTCCAAGTCTAGGTTCATGACCCCGTAACCCCTACCCTACCAGCAAACACAATGCAGAAGGATTTCAGAACTGTACAGTAAGCCAGCCCCCTTTATCACCGTAAAGAATTATGGAAGGTTGATGGAAGCCTCCTTAGCGTTCCATGATCCCTGCTCCGCGGAGGTTCCCCCTGCTACCGCGAACATCAGTGGAGACTTTCTTTTTTAGCGCTTACCAACAACAACTGTGTTCGGATCTCAGAATGGCATGCCCCCTACCCCCCCTACAGTATCAACTCAAAATCACGACGCCCAGTTAATTGACCCGAGCAACTCATCGACCTTACAAGGCGTACACCATCCTAAATTCTTAAGTCCGAACAGATCACACCGGGACTACGCACCCGAGATGTGGGCCTGCAGGATGGACGAGGATTCTCTGTCCTGTCAGACCAAGAGTACAGTACTCCGTAGCAGAAGAGGCAGTCGTCAGTATTGACAACCTGGGGGTGGTTACCGCAAGTTTCACGGACCCCGAAATTACAGCACACCCCCATCTCATCAACAAAACATATGAAAGCTTGGGGAAAACGTGGCCGGAAGTCTTTGGTGCCGGTAACGAGTTAACAACAGATCAACAAGATTTGGAACTATAGCTGGTCAAGATAGTAAGTGGGAGGCAGCAGTCCGCAATTGCTGCAGAATTGGTCCGCTGTCCATGAAGCCCGTGATGGATGGATGTTTGCTCGACGTGTCATCGCGCCGCTACACCAACTGCTCTGGAACAAACACTCAACACTCAACAGCCACTTTCAAGATCTACTACCACACACGCACACACACACACACACACACAAAGCTGCAAGTTTAGCAAGTTCTGTTTTGCACAAATCGTAGGGCAACTTCAATCCAAGTTATGAAAATCCTGCAGCACACTCTCTCTTACCGACTGGGAGTTGTCTGTGAACTGGAGGCTCTGCTCGTATCTTTAAGTCCAATCATTCAACCTTCCAAGTCTTTTTCAGCTGGGACTTCTAGTTGCCTTCTCCCAGGGTCTGATGTTCCATTTGGAAAGTATCCCTGCCACCACGTGGATGACGAGCCTAGACAGCGCTTAATCTTAGCAATCCCCAGGGGTACTGTAACCTTTGAGCTTTTTTTTTTCGCAGGTTGCTCCTTATTACTCGCTGGGGATGAAAACACCCTCGTACCTTTAAATTATGGAACGAACATCCATACAATTTCTCCTGCAAGCTGCAACGAGTGTGGCACTTTCAAGCCTGCTACTAGCCTTCTCGTCTCAACTGTGTCAAACAAGAGATATTGCCGGCTTCTGTATTAACCGTGGCTATAGTTGTTGGGGGCCATCATTGTTCGTCGCTTACTCCTGCACAAGAACGACCTGCCCAAATAGGAAATTGGTATGATTGGGATGCATCACGGTGCATAGGAGAACCGATTTGCCTAAATCAGTAGACTTCAAAGTCCTGGAAAATGTTTTTCGTCAAAACTAAAATATGCTACAAGGTGACAAGATGCAGAGCCAAGAGCCATATCTGGCGCCATACCAATATGGGTCTGGGGTCTGAGCCGTGCTATGTTACCTTGAATTTGCTTTTTTTCTGATCGCGAGTTAGGAGCAGTTCGTTTATTATTGGACACACCCCCTGGAGCTACTACCACTCAACCCCACCCCCCCTAAATAGCGGCTATTCAGGAGGCAGGTCGGCCGAGCTGTCTACAAGAAATACGAATAAGTGCACTTGTGGCTTGTTAAGCCTGATGCCAGACCTCTCGAACTTTCTACGTAACCCCTAGAAATTACAGCAGATCAAATTTTAGCCTGTGCAACAAGGCAGAGTCTAGAAGACGGGGGGACTTCTTAGGGGCTTCCAACTACTTAGCGTATACCTTTTATAGCCTCGACCCATGGAGCCCACCAAATAACCTCTATTTAGGGGGGGAGGGGGAGGGCTAGTAACGGTATTCCCTGTCCTTGGCCTGGCTTTCTTCAACATAATTGCTTTTTTGCGAGAATTCTTTTTGGTGTCCTTTTAGGCGCAGGAGGTCTGAGTGGTGTTGTGGATACCGTACGTGGTTCGCTCAGTGCTGACCAGTGAACGATTTTGCACTTTTTGGGAGAAATCGACTGGGACAGGGCTGGTATCTCTGAGCAGAAGCGTTTGGAATGGCTGGCTCGTCCTTCTACCCCTACCTAACCTTTACTTGATTACCCAAAGTCCTAGTCATTACAGTGTTATACATAGTCACGAGACAACCTTGCAAAGCTGCGCTAACCTACGGAAACTAAGTTCTCAGGCCCTTGATACTGATCTTGTTATATGCCAGGTTGGAGAATTTGGGTTTTCTCCAACTTATTTGACCGGTCATGTCCAAGGTCCCAGCAAAATGGTCTGATATGAGCATCGTCGATGTCAACTACCAATACTTGGTTACCGGCCGCTGCCAGAGTTGCATTTGAAAGAAAAAGAAAGAAGAAGAAAAAGCAAAGAATAGGCCCAGTGCCGTCTCCCGGTAGCTTAAACCAAACGGCCGGATTTAGAAGACCCAGCAGATCGGTCATTGGAAAATATATTCGGGTAATACTGCCCTCTCGAAGAATTGGCTTACGATAGCCCGATAGCCTTCGTCTCTCCAGATCAATACAATCTCCTCCTCCGGCTCTGTAAGCCACGTTTCATCACTTTACTCCATTTTACTCCCCTTTACACCCCTTTACACCAACACCCATGTACGTTTCTACCCTTTCTGCTTTCCCCTGCACCTTTTGTTCGGGTGATACTAAAACATGCCTACCACCCCTACCCATGCCCATTTCCCTTCCAAGAGTCCCAGGGGGGGTTTCCATCAGTTCCACAATTCTAAGCTCAATCGTGATCGCCTCGGTCGCCTTGTGATAAGGTATGTCATGTGTGGGTGTGGGCATGGATGTGTGTCGCAATCATCCAAGCCTTCCCCGTTGTTGCTCCGGACTCCCTCCCACTTGGACTCGGTTCATAAAGAACAACTAGTTGCCACGATCACCCATAGATAGGAAGAACAAAGTCACAAGTCAGAAGTCACCAGTCAACCAAGTCAACCAAAGTCAACCACAGTTTCGTCCTGTTCTCTTCTGCTTGTAACTCATATCAGCCACGTCAACAAGTCAACCCTTTCTTCTCGTCATGGTTAATCAGGCGAGGTTCTACCTTACAACCCAGGAAATATTGGGGAGCCATCGTAACTGGATTACCACGAGCTATTGCGAGCATCATCTGACGGAAAAGGAGATTGCTGATGCGTTGACAGAGAGCGGGGAATACACTACGTCCGCATTCCTTCCTTTTTTTTCACTTCACTTCACCTATGTGGAAGATGCATAGCTAACTAACTGCTGCTGAATAGACCTGCACAAATCCATAATTGTCTCATATCTTGGTCCATCATACCCTCCCCGTATACAGCTCTCGCCGCAGTTGCCGGAACACCTCAACCACGGGACTATCAACATTTCTGGAATGACTCTTTTGGAATGAACAGCAGCTCACCCTCATCCAATCCACCTCTTACAACCCCTGACATCTCGCCTAAAACCGACCATCAAATAAACCCCAGCCGACGACACTCCGTTAAATACATAGACTCGCCCATCTTCACATCACCCAGCAGGCCGAACTCGCGCCTAATCGTCAAATTCCTACCATCAACCAACTCCCAAACAAACGAGTACCAACCCCCAGCAATCCAATACCCCGATTCCCCAACCTTCCCAGCAGCCCTCCCAAGCTCCCCTCTAAACTTCACAAACGGGACTACCGTCTCGCAAACCAATCTCAGCAGCGCGCGTCTAAAAGTAACATGTCACCACGGCTCCTTGCCAACCGAATACCATGAAATATCAACCCGACTCTCCACCATGCCAACCGTTCCGGGACCCTCCCCAATAGAAATCTATTCAACATGTGAAATAGAACGAAACCAGAGACTGGCTGTTCAACTTGAGAAGGAAGCGGTTGATAGAGAGCATCTGGGCATTATTCGGTGTGAGTACAAGAGGGCTGGGGAGTTTAATGTGAGGTTGCAGGCTAAGAGGATTAGGTCGAGAAAGAGGAGGGGATTTTCAAAGAGGGGTAGAAGTGATAGGAGGAGGAAGGGGCCGACGACGATAGATTTAGGGGCAGAAGTGGACGATGAGTTAATGGAGGAATTATGAGTAATGTGGAAGGGGATCGGTGCTGGATATTGTTTTGGGTCTTGGATGGATGGATGGGTATGAATGAGGATGATCATGATGGCTACGTTTCGCTTACCGTCGTCGCTTGACTTCTTCTTCTTCTTAACTGAACTGTAAGATTACTTTAGACGCTGAGATCATGGATGATAATGATGGATGTACAGTACGAACTAATAGGGGATATGAAAAAAGGGAATTGCATCTGATAGAACTTGTAAGATTAGTAGTAGTATACGGGAATAGAATTAGACCATTGAACTTTTGCTTTTCTGGACTTGATATTTGATGGATTAATAGATAGATGGATAGAGGACTAAGACTCTGTTTTCTTTTTTTTGCCCTTATTGAGTTAGGGATTACGGAATATGTAATACCTTGCTACTCGTAACTTCAATCGATACCCGGTATACAATATAGTCAGTCTTGTACAAGCGCGACATACGAAGCATGGATCAAGTCACGTCCGTCCATGGATGGCATCGTTTCAAGTAACCGAAGCCAAAGCCTCGCAAACGGCATCGCAGCAACTAAAATCCATAGCCATAGCCATAGCCAAAGCAACCCACCTAACTTGCATAAATCCGATATCTTTACCAAACAAAAAAAAACACAATCAAATTAGCTACCTCTTAGTTGAGAGGAATATATCTATTTATTCAACAAATCAAAAAGCCTGCGTTAAGACCTCTAGACTCCCATCATCCGTGCCCAGAATAATCTCTATATATCCTTGACTTCTCAGCTTGAAGATGACCTTCTAATAAGTTTCAAGCCGTAAGGTATACTTCTATTCTACGCGATAAGATCTAGAATGATCTTTGTCTCATTATTGTAAGGTCTCCTAGCTAGTACTCCGATCTGAAAATCGCCAAGGAGAGGCAGGCCTCGGGATAGCGAGCTACTTACCGTGTGAGGTGTACTTGGCGAGATGTGTACCTACTTCGTATTCTGGGATAAATTCTATCGTTGACTAGGGCTATCTATATACGTCATGATTTATGTAGCTTGTATTAATCATGCTGCTGCTGCTGCTGAAGCAAGCGGGAATTTACTTTGTTCCTTGTAACTACTGTACAAGCAAGGACTTTGTCTCTCTCGCTTATTAGAGTGGAATTAATCGGGACTTTCGTAGGATGATGATAATTTAATTAATTAAGCTCTTGGGAACCGTTGGGGATAATTGAGATATTACCTCGATTAAACTCGGCTAGGTTTTTAGAGTTTGAGGGTTTTAGGGTGAGGAGGAGTGGAGGGTGGGATAGGGGAATTAGTATGTCTCTTCCTTGTATGTAGGTACTGTAGGTACTGATTGAGAGTTGAGTTGGTGGGTGGTTGGTGCTCGCTTAGAGCTAGCTAGCCTTCTTACTGTAGCGAGCTACGGTCATATTTGGAGTTAGGTGAGGTGAATGCTGTGATTTATTTAGGTGTGACTAAATGGGCTTGTTAGATTTATATTCTCTATTCAAGTTAGTGAATGATGAACTTGTTTGAAGAAGGTCATATATTCATGTCAATCTTATTGGATTCATCGCCTTTTCTGAACTCGATTACTGGTAGGACTTTGATCGAATTTGCCTCGAATTCGACGTCTCATTCTCCTTGGAATCTACTCGAACTTTAGAGCTGGAAATATTCCATTTGATATTCTGCCTTAGCATTATAATAATTTACTTCTTGAGATGGATTTACTGAATCGTCTAAGAAATATGGCAGGATCTTCTCGCTTAAGTTCACGCTCGGCAATATCATTGTTATCTGCGATCGATTGGAAAGCTGTATATGAGCTTACTGACAATAAGGGGAGCATTTACTCGGTTCGTTCGCCTAATGTGGTACCGCTTTTCATTACACGAGGCGACCACATGACGATGGAATGTCCAGGCTCTTGGTGGAGGGAGAAGCGTACTGTAGTTAGACGATTTGAATCCAAGGTACCGTGGTTCAACGAGAAGCACTTTTGTGACCAAGGGATAGAGTATGGCAAAAACAAATGGACAATGTATTGCGCTGGGACACCGATGCCAACTGGTCTCTTCACAGGGGTTGTTGTCTTCATGAGCGGACTAATGAGTAATCAAGACAGTTCCTTTAGCTATTAGCTATACGAGACTATATGCTACCTCGGTTGCAGCAATCCTTGCATGGGCCATGTATAAAGATGAAGAATATTATCCTGACCACGACACATTTGATCTAGATCAATTTCTGAATCGCCCGATCCAGACTACGAGAACAGAAATAAGTAACCCATTCTCCACAAGTAAACCACTTTAAGCTAATACCTTATCTGCCTTTTACACCACTATGCATATGGCGCTGATAGACGGATTTGTCCAGGTATTCATCTTGCAGGGAGAAGCATGTGGCCCATCACAGCCAAGATGCTCCGGGCTTTCGAGTTCACTGAACCCATTGATCCAGTTACCGATAAGGCTCAACCTCTGAATCCGAATGTCCATACTCCTGCTAATTTCGTGTCTTTCCTGCCATTTAAAGTTCAATTCAAGGCTCGTAGCAAAGTTCATATTAAGGTCATTAAGAAAGAGCTTCCCGGAGCGAAGGAATTTCTTTCTTAGTATAACTGACTGAGCTGTGTATAGTAGGCTTATTATAAGTATAAGCATACGTAAAACATAGTAAACGCCATACTTCTTACAAAAGCTTGCTAAAAAAAAAACACTAGCGTTATCGTTATTCTCATTAGAATGCGCTAAGTTTATTGCTCGGCTTTTCTACTAGAGTAAAGTTTCTTTCTAGCAGAGCAGCCAATTTCGCTTACTCGTAGTGAGGCTTGTTATCTTAGACCGAGCCCATATTAGTGCTACAGTGCACGAAATTTACAAGAGACATAATGTCTCTTGCGGCTGGTACTCTAGGAACTAAGTCCTGACCAACACAGACAGGTAACTACCTACGTAAGCCGCTGGGCTGAACGTATTGTATCTGTGTACACTCAGCAATCCCGCTCCCTGTAATTCCAACCCAATGCTATCCTTAAAATGGGAAAGGACCCTCAGTTTAAAACGCCTAAGAAAGACGGCATCCCAGGATTAATTACTGTTGCTCTCTGAGCCGCACCTAAAGTCAGAGCGTATCTTAAATTTATAGCTGCCGTTCTTATAACATACCGCAAAGTTGACTAGTGTCCTCTATACTATACAAACTTCAAGTATAGAACTTTCGTAAGGAAACAAACAGAATACGATAAACTTAAAAATGTATTGACTACAACTCGCGCTATAACAATAACAGGACTTCTCGCCGAGACATCTCTAAAACTCGATGGTTTGCTTGTGCTGAGCCGTTGCTATATAGACTCTACTTATAGCTTCAAGTGATATTTGCTAAAGCTAATTTTATGTACGTAATCTTTAGGAAACTCACTACTGGAAGAAGTACTAGACGACCCCGGTTTTCGCTGTATGAAAGAAGAACCAGGTCAGAAAAGATGTGTAAACCACACTAACGAAAATAAACCCCGGTTCCCAAAAAGAAGTTAAAAACCCAACAGACAACTCTATCCATACCCCTGTATCCCTCTTACTTTCCACAACTCACAAAAAACCAACTATCCATCACAAGTTCAAGAGATCTAGAATTTCAACACCCTAGAGCTTTCTTCTGTTCCCCATTACCAGGGAAAACTATCCCAAAAGAAAAGGCCGCTAATTATAACCCAATCAAATCAACCCATCTCCTACCCCCCCATCTCTTCATCACATCCAACCTCACAACCTTATCACCACTTCCAAATTCCCCAACTCCCTCAACCAATCCAAAACCTCCCATCCCACCCAATTCTCCTCCCAAGTCAAGACTCCCAACTCAGCATCCCTGACAATTAGGACTAGTCTGACACTGCGCAAGCCTATACCCTCCTAATCAGCACAGTTCCACCCATCTTCAATATTCCTAAACCAAGAATCACCCAACTCCCAAACAAAAAAGAAAACTAAGAGGAATAGAGAGAGGGGGAGGAGGGGGAGGGGGAGGGAGAGAAAGGGGATACGTACGCAGCACTTCCCACCGGAAAATTGCACCTGCAATAAGTAGGATCACAACAACCCCACGGATGACACGTAAGTTGTCTTTCTATGAGTTGTCCCTCTACTACAAAGTCTCTCTCTACAAGTTGTCTTTTTATCCCCTCTTGTAATGAGGGTGAGGGTAAGGGAGTAGGGAAAGCGAAGAGGAGAGGGATATTCGTTAATGTGAGGACGAGGATGGAATGTAGGAGTTGCATGGTAGAGATTGGAGGTTGGTATTGATGGTGGTTTTGGGGAGATGAGATGAAGAGATGAAGGGATGATATGTAGAAGGGAAGTAAGAAGAAATATATATATATTTATATAATAGATGTACAGAAATTGCCGTGTAGACCATAACAATGAGTGATTGATCACAAGACAAATGTTTTCGTTATGACGATCGTGACTTATTCTGTGTTTTCCCTCTTTGTACGGAGAACGTACGGCAATACAACACATCCTGCACTGCAGCCAAGAAATCTTTCGAAACTCTTTGAGGAAAGATCGTAGGTTAACTAGTTACGTCAAAGATGGGAATCCGCTGTTCGCTGTTATTGGGGTACAGAGATATGCATAGATGTTTGCCGTCACAGGAGTACTGCAACTTTAACTATAGGCATGTAAGACTCATGGCTATTTGTTTTTGTCCAGAAAAGGTCAGTCTTCAAGTCATGCTGCAACTTACAGTATTACTAACATACAAAAATAATCCTCTGATGCACCTATCCGTCCGCAAACAAACGAAATGAACACAGGAACGAGAATTAAGACAAGTTCCGATGCCCTCATGGATATTATTTATGACATTTATTGTTACACCTGAGCTCTTATCTATGTAGCATCAGTACCTATGAACGGATTCCGGCCCCAACCCGCACGCTATTATGCTGACGATGAAGCTTCGTATATGTGGCCCAACAAACATCGATCGCCTTGTCGTAATTCAGAGAAGAGAGTAGTAGCCACTCCTTTCCCACAAGACCCCGAAACAGTGTACAAGAATATTCCCCTTACCACGTCAACATTATGCAGAGCCCTCCTTAGGTCCTCCGAACCATCCAGTAAACCCTGACTTCATAGCCTTCATTCCCTCCTCCTTCGCACGCTCTTCATGTGCTGCTTCTTCCTTCAACCACTTCTCGCCATTCTCGCGGATCTCCCGCTCAAGGTTCTCGTAGTTTCTGATTCCACGCTCGCGCGCGAGATCTTGAAGCATCTTGCCTTGAGCAAATGCCTCGGCAGGTGTTTGGTCATTGGGGTCCACCATCATCGACTGTGGCTTCATACCAAGAGCATTGCTGAGGAACCCGACGCCTGATCTTCTTGGGCGCTTCTTGTTCTCTTCAATCATCTGTTCTTGGAACTTCTTTCGTGCGACTGCTTCTCGTTTGCCAAATTCGGTTGGAATGTGAGTGCCTTCAAATGACTTGATAGCTTTTCGTACATCACTGTACGCCATTGTGTGGATATATTCGAGGAAGGGAATGAATGAGACGAGTTCTTTGTCTTTTGGATCTCCGGTCCATTTTGGTAAGATAATAGCATTTTCAGGTTGGTTCTTCGCATGTCCAGCTTTTGTATCAATGAGAATTACCTTCGACAAATCGCGATTTAAATAAGCTAGATCCTTAGGAGAAGTTAGTACCAAATCATGTCCGGCGCAGAGATACATACCTTGACATAATCGCCGTTCTCATATTTGGTGGCCTCTCGAAACAGTGGCCAAGTGACAATATGGTAAGGATCCAACTTTCTGAGGACTGGCTCCGCGACCGCCCAAGGTTGACTCGTGAAAATAACCAACTCATAGTATTGGCTCAGATATCGCAGGAAATAATCAACTCCAGGGCGCTTCGCCATTCTCCAACCGTGCTCGCGGGACCATTCGCTGTGAATAAGGAGATCCTCCAAGCTCAAAACCAAGGTGTATGGACGTTCGAACATCGGATCTACATCAGGCAACAACTTTCTAAAGGCTGGTTCGTGGTAATAGTTGAGTTGATCCGAAATTCTAGCCTTCACACGGTTATACATCAGCCCTAATGCCCACCCAGATGGAGCATCGGCATGCTCCTTCTCTTCTTCTTCTGTTTCCCAGTTGCGCCCCATGTATATTCCCGCTGTTGCCACAAATACTGCAAATGAGGCGTACATGTAGTTTGCCATGCGCAAGCGTTTCTTTTCTGAGGACGACACATAGGCTGAATCAGGAAGCTCTCCCCGACTTTGTCTGCCGCCAGGCCCTTCTGGCGCATCTTCTGCCTCGGTCAAGTTCAAGCCCAGCCCACGCTTTCCTGATTTATCTGTAGTTTCGTATGCCCATGTTGAAGGTATGCCTTGGGTGAGATCGGGGAGAGGTCGTGATGGCTCGGTGGGTTCTGGCGCTGTGTTCTCAGATGGTGGGGCAGTCTCAAACTCTTCTTGCTTTCCAGAGGACGATGGTTCCTCGCTTCTCGCCGACGGAGAAGCATCTTTGCTGAGCTCTGATTGACGTTTTGAGAAATCGAGCTTCGCAGAGCTGTCGCTGCCCCGCTGTGGGCCAATGGAGTTAGGCAACTTTGACGATGCAGTAGGTGGAACTCCAGGAGGCCTTGAAAAGTCTCTCTGCTGTTTATTTTGATTTGGGCGATTGCCCTTGGCGAGGCCTCGAGTCCATACTGTCGATGAGGCTATTCGTAACGCTGTCGGCCTTGCTCGCAACGCAGGCGTCTGTATTGAGCGAGCGACTTGTCTGGACAACATGATGGGGATAAATGGGGTACTTCAAATGGCAGTGGTTTCAGCGAAGAAGTTACACTGCTCGATGGGAGGGCATTGGTGTCTTGTTCACAGCATGCATTCCAGTCTGCAGATGTCGCCAATATGACGCCCCAAAATATTTCCGCCGTTCTCGCTTGTCGAGCTTCTGCTCTGGCCGCCGGCTAGGCTCAAAGAAGACCTAGCACGACCCAACTAGCACAGATTTTGAGGAGGGACGGGCGGCGGTATATTAAATCTCGAACTCCGGCTTGCTCTTCTTCTTCTCCTTTCTTTTCTTTCTTCTCTAAAGTTGAACCCTCACTTCAGAAATTGACTCGCCCTCCCAGTACACTTCCGTGGACAAGAGCTGAAGAAGTAGAGCAGACCAAAAAATCATGTCGCTTTCAAGAATTGGCTAGCAGGCTGGTCTTCATCGACCAGCCACAATTGCAGACTTTCCCGTGGCGACCTGACAGAAGAAGCATTTATCTACTACCTATCTACTACTTATCTACCTACCTATTTACCTATCTATCTACATCATCACCAAACCATTGTCCTGTGTTTTTTTTTTTTTTTTTTTCATAGCCGACTTCCAGGTTTTTTGTCCATAATTTGAACCAGACCAATTACATATTCTTCTTCTTTAAGCCCCCAATTGTCGCAACCCTGCTGACCTCCTTGCATTTGTCTTCTCATCCTTGTGCACCGAACACACGACCCCGCTCCACGACACGATGAAATCCTCAGCATTCAGCATGAAAGCCATGAGGCACGGCGCGTTGAGCATACGCTCCGTCATGCGATCTGATAGCAATAGCAATACTACAACGCCTCAATCATCTGCCTACCCATCGGCATATCCAACGGAAGACGAAGCCGAAGCAAATGTGCCATCGGAGAAACGCCAGCACTTCCGTTTCCTTGATCTCCCCTCCGAACTACGCAATAAGATTTATGGTATAGCCTTCGGATTGACGCCTCCAGTCATTGATCTCGATCCCGACGTCTTCCATATCCTCAGACGGATATTTCCACTACTCTTCGTTTCCAAGCAGATTCATGCGGAGGTCGCGCACTATTTCTACTCGACCTATACATTCCGTGTCTTCCCTACACACCCTGGCAGACACTTTAAGACCAAGAAGCCTCTGCTTGCAAGGCTTACGCCCCAGTGCCGTTCTTCAATTACTACACTCGAACTGCGCCTGGGGCCTGGGTGGAATAACCCGCCGAGAGGATGGATTGTGAACGAAACACTTGGTTTGAAGGATTGTTTAAATGTAAGAGTACTTAAGATATTTGTGGAATGCGACCCAAGCGATGCTATTTTCAAGGGCTTCAGACGAAGTGAGGGGTTCTACGAGACCTTCTCACGGAGGCTCTTGGAAGAGATATTGAAGGAGATTCCATCCATCAAAACGGTGGAATTCGACGGCTGGAGTTCAGTGAAGAAGGATGGTGACATGGTAGCTGGGTTGTTGGAAGCAGCCCTTCCATACGGAAAGATCACCACCTGGGGAAAGGAGAGCGGCTGGGTAGATGACGATGAGAGACAAAGATTGCTAGATTCCGCGCTGGTCAGTGCTGGGGCTGGTAAAAACGTTGTTACCCGAAGCATTGCTATTTTTGCTTGAGGCGTTGGGTATGAAATTTATTAAGGAGCTCCGTCAAAATTGCTGCCAGACTTGTTTCCTATGGTAGTCATTGTATTATTCTTCCAATGAAAGCTGATCCTGTGCCATTAGCCATTGAAAGCTTTTGCGATTTCTTCACTGTCACCCAGTCGATTCCAGAGTTTGGATTCAATGCCCCAGTTTCATAGATGTTACCGTGCACATTAGTGTATAAGAGATTATTCTGAATAACTATCTCCTCAGACGTAAGACATGGACTTGGGTAATCAATAGCCGCACCAGGAACTCAAGTAAAACAACCAAGAGGACGCAAGAAAGAACCCACCTTTGAGTATCTAAACATCTCGAGCAGTACCCACAATAAACTTATATCACATCTAATCCCCCCCTCGTTTCAACAAACTCTTCTCCACGTCCTAACATTCATGTACTTCAGAACTCGAATCATACACAAAAGAAATCCTCACAAACATTAAAGTGCAAACAATTAGTTGCGAGAGAAGAGGGGTGAGAGAGCAGCTAAGCAGGCTAGCAGCATAGCATAAGCTTGTTTTAAGACACCCAAAAATTTTTCCAGTTTCTTTTGAAAGAAATACATCTTGAACAGCAACGATCCCTTGTCTCGAATAAAAGAACTGGTCTTCCCATACTGTTTTTTTGCATATCTGTACCTCTGTTTAATTAAGTATACCTAAAAAGATAAGAGGGGCGGCAAGCAGTAGGCCATTTTAAGCGAATGTACGTCGCTTAACCTGGTTGTGCCAGAACGAGCACTGTAGCACAGGATTAGGAGATAAAGATCTTCAAATAGATAGATTGTTAGTCCTACATAAAATACAATTAATCCTTGTATTTCTAGGTAATTGGAGAGCCTCATAAAAGTTATATTGCGAAGTGTTTTATCAGAGTCTTAGTGCAAAATCTCTAAGGAACGGGAACTTGATGCTTCGAGATCTACCTGTTGTTTTTAATTTCCTTTGTTTATGGAATGGCTCCTCTTGGTGGGCACAAGTAGGTACTATCGTTGAGCATCATAAAAAAACAAAAACAAAACAAAGTACTCAAATATCACCCTCCTGCTCATAATCCCACCATACCCTATCCCCCTCCTCATTCTGGTCCTCGTCCTCGGCACCGTAGTAAATGTCATGCTTCACCTCGTGCTCCTTCATAAATTCGTTACCATTGGCACTCTCATCCGCAGCTCTCTCATCCTTATCCATCTCCTTCTTCTCGTCCTCCATCTTGACATCGCGTTCGAGCGAACTTGGCTGCAGTGATGGAGCGATAGGGTCGAGGAGAGGATTATCACGGCGGACTTTATTTCGCTTATATCTCGTTCGTCTGCGCTGCTTGGACAGTCTGTATTCTTTCATAGGGTTCTTTCTGGATCCCCGAAGAGAGTCGCGCTCGGCTTGACCAATAGGAACGGACACGACGGATGCTAGGGAGACTGAGGCACTGTCGGTTAGAGTGGCTGGGCCACTTAGGGTAGCTCCAGAGGTCTGGCTTACGCCGAGACTTGGATTGGCTGAATCGTGGGTGGCTGTAGAATTTCTGATAGGTAGGGTGAAGGTTCGGCTCTGGAAAGTTGGCTGAAAATCATTGAGTTTACTTCTCTGCGTCGAAGGCTGCGATAGAGAACTTACCATAGTCTTCATCTTCCGAAGTGCCCTTTCCTCCCTCTTCTGCGCCATGCGCTTCTGTGCCTTCTCATTTGGCATGATCGTGTTTGAGTGTGCTGTTATCGTTCTGTGGGTTGAGAGAGAGAGAGTGTGTGTGTGTGTGAGTGTGTGAGAGTGAGAGAGAGAGTGTGTGAGTGTGTTGTATGCGCGCGTGTGTATTTTTGCGAATGATGCGAAGGAGAGATATGTAATTTAAAATTTGCCTTAGCAAGCGCGACGCAAACTGTATCTAAAGGTGAGAACGCTCTAAATTACAAATATGAGTGACTCACTTGATCTAATCCATTTATTTGAGAGATAAGTAAACTAACATCTACAGTAGGTCGGTCGTCCTGACAAGAATGCTTCCAAAAATGAAACGCGGATCTACATCTTAAGAATAGCAAAAGTTAAACTTCAGGTTGGATTTAAGCCCTGGTTAGCGGCATGTAGAATAGTCTGGTAGAAAAGTTAGAATGATGTGAGAATAGCATTGCTTATATCCTCGGATCCTTGATTTCACCTTTACAAAATCGCCCTCTACCATCGAGATAGAACGGAGAAAGAGCGACCCGAACATTGGGCTTTAGGAAGGGCCAAACAAAACTAAGGTCAATCGCTACATAGCTAATTTTAGGATTCCGTAATACTCCAAAACGAAGAGGTAATAAAAAGCCTTTTGCCCATAACTGCACTACTCGCTTAATTTCTGGAATCAAGGTAATCAAAATATCGAAATAAGCGAAGAAGTGTTAGAAAGTCAAAAAATTAAAAAAAAAATCAATTTTCAGATTGTTGAATCTTTTGCTAGAAGCCGGAGAAAGGTGGACCTCTCCCAGATGTACTTCTCCTCAAAACTCATCTCAGTTAAGAGAGAGGGTGATCCCGAAGGGTCACATGACATGTGGATCTAGACACCATATATTGATAACAACAGCCCGAATGTGAAGTTAGTAAGAGTTCATGTGCTTAGTTGAAATTGTGGAATCTCAAGTTTTACCACTAAGCCAACCACGAGGCTCTCGTGTTTGTTGCAAGGTAAAGTCTTTAAAGGGTTTATAAACAACATCTCGCTAAGCGAAGTAGGTAGCAAATGCTTGGTGCTTTAGCTTAGCCTACAGCCTTGGGGATTTTAAATTCTCCTTTAAACAAGGTAAAGCCATTTTTTATTCAATTTGATTTTGCCCAACTCACTTCTGCTTAACACAACTCAGTTACTCAATTCCAGAGGCTGCTTAAATTACATGCTTTACTCGAGCTAAGCAAATTAGTCAAGTTACGCTGTACAGTTTGCAAGCCTTAACCTCTCCTTCAGAAAAACCTGGTCCTTCTTTAATACAATCACAAAGACATGTAAAGAAAAGGATCTAGTGGCCTTAATAGCGTAACTTAGTGATAATCTAAAATGTGCTAAGCTACTAAGATTAACAGCTAAGTTTGAGGATGCCTTAATCCCATCGCAGCTACGTTGCTAAAAAAAGGAGGAGGGGCGGGAGGGACGTTACTTTGTGGTAATTTAGACAATTCTACAGAACTCGCTTAATTACAATAACACCAACCCATAGAATCAACCAAAACCAAAAGTTAACTAAAGGACAAGAAGTAAAAGACAAAAAACAACAACAATAAAAAAGGGATCAAGATCTTAGCTATAATTGCACACTACCCAAGGCTAGAAGAACTGTACCTCTTCCAAAGTATAGCATGTTTCCACATGATCCAAGATACATAGATAACTTGTATAAGTGCATGCTATACAAACTCTATGCAGACAGCGCATGAAGCGGGTAACTGATTACAAGTAGTTTCCATCCACCCGCTTATAAGTCATAGCCAATTTCCTGATCCGAGAATATCAAGAGTTCAAGGCTTACCTCTTAGCCAACCAGGAATCAACCTGGAAACCCTCGTGTCTGCTAAAAGGTAAGCAGCTCAAATTACTGATAAACATGAACTCGTTAAGCGAAGTAGGTAGGTAGCTAAGGGTTAGTACTGGCGGTGCCTTCGTATTTTTGATTCTAGCTACTGGTAAGTGTTCTTTACGGATTATGGTTGGGCTACTCAAATCAAGCGATGCACTCAGATCAAGTCAACCATGAACTCGTTAGTACAGACCAAATATCAAAAGCAATTCAATTTGTGCTCGAGGCACAAAAGTTCAGGCACGCCAGCCCGAAATAAAGCAACAGAATACGCAAACATCTCTATAGCCTCAAATACTCTGGTTCAAGATTCTCCTTCACCATATCCCCAGAAACATTTCCAGCCTTCCATATCTCCTGATACCGCAAGAACTTAACTCTTTCAAGAGCATCCTTACTTTGCCTTCTCCCTCTTATTTTTCATGTTTTTGTCTTTGTAGCGAGTCCTGCATCGTACGGATCCGTACGCTGAACGACGAGACGTCTGAATTACTCAATTAGTTTTAGTAAAATAAAAGACGGGTGGATGTTTGTTTGACTTATGTTGGAGAGAGATATGGAAGCACTACCCAGGGCCGCGCCAGAGGTCTAGCTTGCGCCGAGACTTGGCATGCTTGCTGGACCCTGGGGGTTTGTAGAGTGGTTTGCAGTAGAGGGGTAGGTTGCTTCCTTGCGATGGCGGTAGCTCAGTTGGAAGCTGGTTGGCCAGGTTGGTGGTCCTTGGTTCTATGAAGTACTGTTAGTTACCGCAATTGAAAAATACAGGTAGTGTGGACTTACACTGCAACCTGCGTTCAACATCTTGATGACTTTGGTATGAGATGGCTTTGATATGGGTTGGCAACAAGATGACTTTTGGCAAACAAATGAATGGTCTCTGGTCTAGTGTTGCGCAATGGGCAGAGAATATGCTTCCCGCGGTTCTATTTTAGCGTAGCTCGGTTATTCAACATTGATAGTCGATCGAAGATGAATATACTGTCTTGCGTTGAGTATGATTAATTTTCTTGATTTATAATTCTTGACGTAAATAACTAACTTGACATAACTAGCCTAGTTTACTCCTCCTAAGTGATACGTTACAGCAGACTAACGCATGCAATGAATGGCATATGCATTTAACTGGGGCAACATATACTAAAAATCTATTCTAGGCACTGCTGCGTTTAAACTATACCTCTGTGAACGACGAGATCCAAGATAACATACTGGAAAAGAAGATATTTAAAGAGAAGACATTCAGAATAAGAATGTCATTATTTGACAACTAACGTATTGGCATTATGAGGCAATAAAATAGTATAAGTAACGCTAAACGAGTGTCTTGTCTCCGTTCTTCGTAATCACGATGTCCTGTATTTCGAGGCATCGCAAGTTCCAAACTCCACCCCGCCAAAAGTATTAAAATCACCTGAGCTTTTCATAGAATGAATCTGTAAAGTTACAGTCTAACATCCACCGCCACCACCACATCCTCCACCACCACCTCCGCATCCGCCTCCGCCTCCGCCACAACCACCACCACCACCACCACCACACCCACCTCCAAATCCAGCAGAACCACATCCACCACCTACGCCACAACCACCAGGGCCACCACAACCCCCAGCAGCAACTCCACCAGAACAAGTACCAGCTGCGCAGTTTCCAGCTACGCCCAACCCCATATTCATATTGCATGGATCACCAGCATAATAGATGCCAGGCGTCATGTACATAGGACTCATGTATGGGCCGTACATTAGGTATGGATAGCCCCACGGACCTGCATAATATTCCTCTCTAGCAGGAACTGGTCTACCCTTTGCTGCAGCACGTTTACATGCTTTTTGGTACGCGGTTTCAAGCTCGTTCTGTCGGCGAGCACGTAAAGCTCCGGAAACGCGGGCGCGAGCCTCACTTTCTTCGACATGGACGGAATTGTGGGAAGAAATGTGAGCCGAGTTGTTAGGTGGGCAAAGCTTAGCAGCTCCCGAGTCATAAAATTGATCGGCGGCCTTTTCAATTTTATTGGTGCTGAAAGGTTTAAATGTCGTCGAGATATTTCTGCTGCGGATCGCTTCACAATACCAACATGTGCATTCGGAGTACACTTGGCCATATCGTTTCTCATAGATTCTGCTTGTCCATTCATATCCATGTGATAGGGCGTCCTCAGCAATCTTATCGTCGTGATCAATGAACTTGTTGCATTTGCTGTTGGTATAATTGTAGTAGGATTGAGGCGATAGTTGGTGAGTGTGCCATGCAAGGTCAACATCCAAAGTTGGGACGGCGGTGTTTAGTGGGTATCCGGCCATGATCGAGACAAATCGGGTGTACTTTACAAGCAGTCTCTCCATCGTGTTTCGGGCTGCGGGACTATGTAGCCAGTCGATATTGTGCATCTTGTCAACAAAAGCACCTTGGCGGATTACAGCACCGCCTAATTCAAGTGCAAAGATCGACGTGTTTTCCCAATATCGAGACATCATCTTTCGAATGGGCAGTTTATCAGTTCGGGTCAATGTAGCACTCTCCATCGCTGTCTTCTTGTTGACTTTCCTAATAACAGCTTTGTCCTGAATGGACTTTTCCACCATCAGCTTTATATCTTCCATCTCCGGATTCTCATCGGGGTTGGGACCGATAAGTTCTAGGATGCGGCTTCTCAACTCGAAAGACACAAGGCGATTGGGAAAGGTGTTTGGGTATCGAAGGGCATCCTTAGCAGTTGGGGCTTCCACATTTCCCGTGCGAGGAGAAAGGATGGTGCCTCCCAGCGGCCAATCATTCTTCAAGAGATTCTCGGTATCCCTTCTAAACTTTGCTACCCTTAATAAGTCATGGTTGATTTCACCACTGCAGTTATGACAACTGTATGATAGATCCCGGTCACCATAGCCACTTCCAGCCAATTCAAAGGCACTGTATGGGTTCGTCTTTTCATTATTATTGCAAGTGGTCCATGGAACGCGCAGCTCTTGAGAACATCGTGGACACCGCATTTGTTTCTCCATAGAGTCCTCGGCGTTATTCCAGTAATGTCCTATCTTGACGAAACTAAGCTTAGCCTCCTCGGGTACATTGTAGTTGAAATCTGCATCAATAGCTGCATTGATAGCGGCGAATGGCAAGCCAGTAGCCCACAGATTTCGTAGACCGAAGCGAATACAGTCCTCAAGGTAGTTCCGAGGATTGAGTATGAATGCGTGCCAGACCATGAGAACATCGAGAGGTGGTAACATTGCGGTGGTCCACTTTTGGGGTAGCCCGCGCTCTGTGAACAACGTAAAATCTTGGTTGGTTGAGACCATATCCTTTTGTTCCAATCTTCTGGAAGGCTCTTGCTCGCACAAGATTTGCAACCACCAAGCCTCGAATCTCTCTACGGCTCTCGCGACGTACAAAGCCCATCTCTTCTCCCTTATGGCCGCCAGAGCCTTTTCTTTATCCGTCTCCTGTTCACAGCGTGAATCAAGGAGACCAAATATACCGTCCGTGTAGCCAACATCCTCCTTCAGATTGTGGAATGCGGAGAGTAACTTGAGGTGGGCGAGACATTGGTCGGGGTCGGGGAAGGAGATAGTTTGGTCTTCGAGCTTCAGGTTGCTGAATGCAGCATTGAGATCGGCTAGCGTAGGCTCAGCACCCGTTGCAGGATCGCGGACTGCGTAGCTAGGAGGGGCTTCCTTCTCATCTAGGTAGCTATCATTCTTCTCGCCTCGCAGGCTAGCAAGTTTCTTGAGACCAAGAGAAGGCATGTTTGTCGTAGATTTTATGTCATTGGTCAATGCGAGGGAGGAGATAAAGAGAGATAAAGAGAGTCGAAGAGTTGAATTGAATCAGAAGAATCAAGAGTGGATTTCAAGAGGTTGTAGGAGAAGAGGAAGTGTTAAGGTTCTCATCGGTGGAGGGAACTAGGGGGGGGGGGGGAAGGTTATAAGCTTGGGGGGGGGGGGATGGGGGATGGGGGATGGGGGATGGGGGATGGGGGATGGATGCCAAAGAGTACGATTGAGCAAGAATGTGAACTTAATGCAGCAGGATGGGAGTATGGAGAGTTAGAGTAGCACGGTGTATACGGCGTAGTACATAACGCTGACATTCCTCGTGTGCAAGCGCGTTATCATTGGAGGTGAGCCAAGGCTGTTGTCACTTCTGCAGGCTGTGTCTGGCGCTAGAAGGGTTGTAGAAGGAGGAAGGAAGTTTTTGAGACAGTTGGAGGCCTGCGGGCTGATGTCAGTTGATCATCTCAAGCCAATCAGACAAGCCTTAAAAAGTGTTGCCTTTGACGACACGAATAATGCTTGTGTGAAGGCTTGGCCGCTTTTAGCGCTCTAGATAAGGCTTTCACGTCAAAGATATCACACACATGAGTACGATGTTATGATGTTGTCCTCCAGTGATACAGTACTGTACACTTGGCAAGGCTGATACAAAATCGCTGCTGAGCCTTGACCGCTACCCTTACCACCCACACCACCTTTGTTGTACCCCGGCTCGGCGCGTCTTCCAGGAATAGCATTATTTGGGTGATTCCAAGGGTCTACCGCAAGGACTCCCTCCTCCTTTTTCACCTTTTTCATACACCGTGCCTACCTACCACAACACCTCACGTCGTATTCTTTTTCTGTCTATTACTCTATACCCCTTGGCGTCGGATGCTGCCTTCTACATGTCCCTAGTCTCTTTTTTGCGCAAAGCACTGCTTGTTCTGGTGCCGGTGTCTTTGCTTCTGACAACATATCTCTATACATACCCCGTCTTCCATCTCTGCGCATTTCCTGCCCCTAACAGCGATTCACGATCTGCATATATCAACACCCTCCGCCAGCACACCCTTCCCCGATCTCATGATGCGTCTGCGGTAGCTCCCTTTAGGCTGCTGGCCTTGGGCGACCCTCAATTGGAAGGCAATACGTCCATTGACCCCGATGCCTTTGCTTTCACAGCCCTCAACAAGTTCTTAGATGATTTCCTGCTGCGTGATGGCACGAAACACAACCCTCTGCAATGGCTCAGGCATTGCTTGCACGACCTAGTAGATTTTTATCTTGACGACATACCCAAAGCCCTCGAGGTCTACCGCAAACGTCTCGATCACATTGGCAATGATTATTACCTGGGACATCAATACCGCACTTTATACTGGTGGGCGAATCCTACACATGTTACTGTTCTAGGCGACCTGGTAGGAAGTCAATGGATAGATGATGAGGAATTCGAGACCAGAGGATGGAGGTATTGGAATAGAGTGTTTAAACATGGGCAAAGGGTTGCCGATGAGATTGCCTCTCAACCAGCGGACGATTTCGAGGACACGTTAGTTCTTGGAGAAGATGCTGAATTTTGGAAGAGGAGGATTATCAACGTGGCAGGAAATCATGATATTGGTTATGCAGGAGATCTCACAGAGGATCGAATGGCACGATTTGTCCGCGTCTTTGGTAAAGCCAACTACGAATTACGATTCCAGCTTCCGATCGATTCCAAAGCACTCAATGGGACATACGGATATCCCAATGATTTTGAGGGGGAGACACCTGAGCTGCGAATAGTCATATTGAATGACATGAATCTCGACACTCCTGCTGTATCCCAAGAACTTCAAGATGAAACCTACAATTTCCTCAACAAGGTCATTACTACATCCTATGATGTTGGACGTCGCGCCCACTTCACACTGGTGCTGACACATATACCTCTCTACAAAGAAGCAGGAATCTGCGTAGATGGGCCGCTGTTCGATTTCCATGACGACGATGTTGGGGGCGGGATCAGGGAGCAGAACCACCTCTCCCTCGACGCTAGCAAAGGATTCTTGGAAGGCATTTTTGGCATGAGTGCCTCGAAACATGCCGATGGAGGCGGGATGGGCAGAAGAGGGTTCATTATGAACGGCCATGATCATGAAGGCTGCGATATATATCATTATATGAACCAATCATCCTCGGATGAGGCATTGAACGAATATGAGAGACGACTATCAGAAGATGCCCTAGCGGAATTTCTTTTGCCTACACCAGAACCTCCGAAATGGCAAGCAAAACGCCTCCGTGATGCCAAGTCTGAAAACCTGCTCACGAGGTCTGATGTTCCGGGCATACAAGAAGCTACCGTACGAAGCATGATGGGAGACTTTGGTGGAAATGCAGGTCTTCTGTCTCTTTGGTTTGACCATGCTTCTTGGGAGTGGAAGTACGAATTCGTGAACTGTGCCTTGGGGACGCAACATATTTGGTGGCTCGTCCATATCGTGGATCTGATAGTTGCAATTATTGTACTTGGCTGGGCCTTCCTGGAACTCGTGTTGCAACTCCAGGTAACGGACCCGCAATCAGCGAAGGGGTGTGCGAATATGAATGGCCATGTGAAGGCTGGTACGGAGATAAAAGTCGAAGAAGATTACAAAATTGATCCCAGAGTTGCTGAGTTTGTTACTGGGAAATTGGATTCACCAGCTTCAGGAAAATTGAGTTTAAGGAAGAGCAAGCTGGGTCTGAATGGCGGCATTACTGGAAATGGCCCATTGTATAGTACTTGAGACGAATATATATGAATATTGTGGTTCAGCAGAATCTGTTTGCCGATGTAGTCTAGGTAGGTTGGCGGCTCTGGATATTCACGTGATATCCAACACGTGAGGGGAATAATAATCCGAAGACGTGATGAATACTTCCTTCATCTCAACCTATTGACACACATTGTATCTTTTTTTGCTTACATTCAAATGTTACTCTATCATACAATGGCAACAATATCAACCCCTCTACTTTGCATAAACGTATCACTCCCAGTAGTTCTCTACCAACGAATCTAACCGTTTGTACCAACGTGGTTTCTACCGTCAACTTGAGTCCGGGCTGTTACTCACATGCGCCGAAGAGCTGTTCCTTCGGAGCAGCGATCTTCTTTCGTATCCTTCGAGCCGTGGCCTTTTGCTAAGAGTAGTTGTGGAGGTACTGACGATGTGTTGACGTCCTGCCTATGGCGATGCTCTGGCGATGCTTCTTCCCAGCTTGTTGTTCGTTGAGGGAATGATGCTGTCGTGGAAGAAGTCACTGCTCGACATCGCGACTTCTCTGGTATCTTCGAAGAAAGATGAGGACTGAGCTGATTGGGAAGATGTAGAATGGGGGTTTATTATTGGGTATCTTTACGTCTATTATTCGGTCATTGTTGTACACCGGTCTTCGCCGGTTTATCGCTTGACGCGCACTCTCCGGGAGAACCATCCCTCTTTGGGTAGGTCCAGCAGCGCAATCACCGCGATCGAAGACGCCATTAACGAGCCTCAACAGATATTTTCTGATTTTCCATCTTCGTCTTCATCATATGTCCGGGTGCGCCCAGGAAAAACAAGAACGAACCTCTGGAACCTGGGAATCTAGGTGGACTCAGGGACGGTTTGGATAGCTCGTGGAAAATGCTTTTTACAAGAAGTTCCATGTCCCATGGGACGGGAGATATTGACGTGGAGAACAAAAATACCTTCACACCAGAAGTGTATGCAGATGCCAGAGCCAGTGGACCTCAGGGTGGGTATTCTAAAGGTATCGTGGAGGAAGAGGAGGAGAAGAACCTGTCCAGGTCATTGAAGCAAAGACGTACGTACTCATTTTTTTGGGGTGGCAGAATTGCCTCCTTCAAGTCAATTACCCTTTGCTCCTCAATCATGTTTGAGTCACTCCCAAGATACCTAGAATGAGTAAACTAACTCCGAGTTTTTTCATTGTATAGATATTCAAATGATTGCTCTAGCTGGAGCCATAGTACGTTACGCAACTTTGAATATGACAATTAAAAATTGCTGACTAGAATGCCTCAGGGGACTGGACTATTTCTAAGTCTTGGAGGTGCTCTTCAGACTGGGGGTCCTTTGGGCGCTCTCCTGGGCTACGCACTGATCGGTAGCGTCGTTTGCGCTGTGCAATTTGCCCTTGGAGAGGTTTCGGCTCTATTTC
Organism: Pezicula rhizophila; assembly: GCA_022190145.1. Lineage (NCBI taxonomy): Eukaryota > Fungi > Ascomycota > Leotiomycetes > Helotiales > Dermateaceae > Pezicula > Pezicula rhizophila. The sequence continues at coordinate 43,963 of JAJONI010000059.1, forward strand.
CTGTGACTGGCTCCTTTGTTCGACCCAGCTTTGGGATTCGCTGTGGGTTGGAACGTTGTCTATGGTACTTATCTCAGTGTACCTTCTGAGGTTTCCGCCGCTCTCGTTCTCGTCCAGTATTGGACCGATAAATATGCCGCTCTTTGGATCACTATCTTTATTGTTTTAACATTCTTAGTTGGAATCGTGTTCGTTGGTGTCTATGGCGAAATCGAATTCTTCTTTGCCATGCTAAAAGTCCTCCTCGTCGTTGGCATCATTCTCATGGGCTTAATCATTGATCTCGGAGGAGTTCCAGGCCAAGAACGTATCGGATTCCGCTATTGGAATAACCCAGGGCCTTTTGTCCAATATCTCAACATTCCCGGCTCGTGGGGACAATTCCTTGGTTTCTGGGCTGTCATGAACAATGCGGTTTACTCATTTTCTGGCACCGAATCTCTCTCTGTTGCTGCAGCCGAAACGCAGAATCCACGACAGAATATCCCCAGAGCTTGCAAGCGCATATTTGCACGTATTACTCTCTTCTACATTCTGGCTGTCTTGGTAGTGGGTATGCTTGTTCCTAGTAATGACGACGGTCTGAACAACTACTCCGGAACTGCCACAGAGAGTCCATTTGTCCTCGCTGCTACTCGCGCCGGGATTAAAGTCGTGCCATCAATCATCAACGCCGTCGTTCTAACCTCAGCTTGGTCAGCAGGGAACCAAGCCCTGTTAGCTGGGACTCGTATTCTCTACGGTCTCGCTCTGAAGAACCAAGCACCCAAGATCTTTCTCCGGACAACAAGATGGGGAATTCCTTACGTCTGTGTTATTCTGCAAGCACTCATCGCAACTCTGGCTTTTATGAGTCTATCGAGTGGCGCGCTGACGGTCTTTTACTGGTTTTTGGATTTGACAGCAAGCGCAGTCTTGGTTTCTTGGGGTGTGATCAGTTTCAATCACATTAGGCTACACCAAGCGCTTAAGAAGCAGGGTATCGCAAGACAGGAACTGCCATGGAGCCATTGGTGGACACCTTACACGTCGTGGTACTCCCTGATGGCTTGCATTATACTCCTTCTTACTGGCGGCTTCGCGACATTTATCAAGGGGAATTGGAGTACAGCTACTTTCATATCATCTTACTTGTAAGTTTTACCTTGGTCCAGATCCAAGTCACGACCTCCATCCTGTTGATCGTTTACTGATGTTTTGAAGGGATATTCCCATTGTTATCATTGCATACTGCGGATGGAAGTGGTTCAAAGGAACCAAGATTTTAAGTTTGGTCGATGTGCCCCTACGAGCCGCTTTGGATGAAATTAGAGATAACCCAGAGCAGGAGGTTAAGAAGCAAACCGGATGGAAGAGGATTAATATTCTATGGGGCTAGTAAATTGGAGTTGCACTAGGAAGGTTTCACATAACAGTTAATACAGTTCTCATGAACATCTTGTCACGACTCACAATTTCATGTTTAGGGAAAGGTACGTTGCTTCATCCAGGAGTTTCACCAGTGCGATACAGCAAGCCGGCGGAATTGTGGTACGGTCAACTACTCGTCGTGCAAGGCTCACACCAAATTTACCCTCTTGCACCGGTAGTCATCGAGATTGAGACTGGTTTGGTCCAAACATTAGCTCACCGTACTGAATGTACAGTAGCTGAAGTAATTTCTCGCACAGATCCCTGGTCGGTTCTTATGACAGCCGTGGATCTTTTGTTGGCGGGTAGGAGTGCTCTGAGAGAAGCGGTATCCCCAGTGCAGGCAAGTTTCGGGGACTTTCATGAGGCATCTCCGACGACCAGTTCTACGGGTGCTAATGAATCTGTCAAGGTTAGACTTTATAAATAACTACTTGTCACAGGGCTTATTGCTTGGCGATCTAGGAGGTCACATTCTAGCAAGGTAGGCAACAGGCCCAAAATTTTATATTTTCAATATTATAAAATGCTAACTTGTCTAAGACTTAGCTTTTATCTGTCCTAATATCTCTGCCATCCTCAACCAGCTAGACATAACATGGACAACCAATCAAATTTCGACTTGCCAATCTAGGAATTTGACTTTTACCCAGCAATGTAGGCATACCACCGGGCTTAATTCGACCGAGGTATCAACACTGACGCGTCCAAACACCTCTCTACTTTGATTCGGCTTTACTTATCCTACCTTTACTGCCACCTTCTGCAAGTGAGGAGATGTCAAGGAGTCGTGCAACCAACCAACACATAGCTTGAGCAGCTCCGGTTCATGCGTGGTCTGGGAATTTTGTCTGCACAGGCAATTCACTAGGACGTGATGTGACCACACCTGTCTGTATACACGCACTAGGATGGAGAGACGAAGAACAGGCACATTGGGCCAGTCAACTCCAGCCTCGACCCACAGTACAGTTACTGTTCAACTCTTCCGGAGAAATTCCAACCATTAGTTCAGACGCTGGCTTGCGAAATTCGGTTGAGCCAACTAGACAGACAGCTCTGACAGCAAGTGACGTTCAGGGGCATACAACAACGAATTTTGGTCGGTGGTTGTTCCTCTAACACACCAAAATTGTTTCTAGACCCCAAACGCTCTTTATTTTGTTCTCCAAAACCTTATCGCCTCATTTCGATAACCGGCTTTCGAGTTCTGATATAAATTTAACCGGCAAAAACACTACCCGTCGATCATAAGCGAAGGAGGCTGTAGAAAATCTCTCATTAAGCGAAGCTGTCAAAACCACTAGGGTGTCTCACAACTGCACCATCTCGATATGAGCCTGACAACTATCAGTGCACAGCGTTGCAGATGTTTCTTGGCAGTTTGTTTCACAAAAACAAAGCTACTCTACCCCATATGCTCTCACCCTAACATCTACACCTACGAAGTGACATTTTCAACCGCATCCACTTCGTCAGATCATTCATTGCACGGAGAATTTATGCATTTTTCATGGCATAACTATCCCAAGTCACTTGATGCATAAGAACAATAATCGGACGCACAGGCTCTGAAAGCCAAGTAGTGTATCTGCGCTCGCACGTTACGGTACGCTTAGTTGATACTCGAAACATAACATTTTAAACATACCGTAGGTTGAAAAGTCGCGGGGACGACCTAGCCGAAGATCCATGGGAAGCCTCTGATCCGCATGGTCCCGTCTCGCCTCCAAGAGATTCAAGAAACATCCTTGTTGACAGCAACTCTTAAGTCCAATTCGTCCTGTCACAACACGCAGTCTGTGTGGGAAGCACCAACAAGCGTCTGGACTCGGTTGAAAGTGAGAGACTTGGTTTCAATTGACGTTTTTGAGACTCTGGAGTAGTGTAAACTCTCTTTAAGAATTGAGAGCTTGTTTATAAGATATAAGTCATCCCAACCTTATTTAATTCGTTACGTTATTTTTCTCACTACCTGGATTACTCTGAAGATCATCTGCTCCTGCTGCAGATTCCTATTGTCTTTATGTTGTAGTTATATTACTTTTAGTACAAGATCGACAATCCTTTCAATTCCCATCTTTGGATTGACTTTTTAACACCCCTAAATGCACCTTTTTCGGCGAAGCATGGCTGCTGAGCGAAATAACGGCGATGTTCTCGTCATAAAGATCCCGTATAATGAGGACACCGCAGACCTATCTCTCGCTGGTGTGTCAACATTCCAAAGGATCCCTGCGGAAAGAGACAAACTTCCGCAAATAAGGAGAGATTCAAAAGAGTCAACAAATTCGAAAGATACTGGTCAGAAAAATGACCCCTCATCCGACAACTCTAAAGAAAAGCTCCAGAGGGCTGCTACTAAAGCATCAGCCGCTGCAGAAGTTTCACCTACGAATCCTTCACCAGTATGTCACTATGCCATCTCTCGAGTTACGTAACTAACACAAATTGAACTAGTCAGATGGTCCTCCTGCTGCCACAGCTGGCGGTCCTCCAGGGCCGGGCAATGGGCCTCCTGCTCCTCCACCACCACCACCAAAGAAAGGCCCTAAAGATTCTGCATCGACAACGTCAACAAGTTTGACAGCATCCTCAACAATATCTTCAACTTCTACAACTTCTACATCATTTTCAATTACAACAACCTCTACTACAAGTGCCACTGCTCTAAGCGACCAAATTAGTCCTCCCATCATCACTTCAGTACCGTCGCCTACATCTCAGAAAGCCGTCACGATCTCGACCAGCATTGATTCCCAGAGCACGGTAACTCTAGTACCCGCAATCCAGACAGTCACCAATGATCAACAACTAGATACTACAGCCATAACTATCATCGTTACTGTCGTCGTCAGTATGTTCAAACCCGACTTCATTATATAACATGAAAACCATACTTAAAAAAAATTAAGTTACTGATTTACCTGATATAAAAGTTGGATGTATATTCCTCGTCACAGGCGCAATCTTTCTCTTCCGTCTCTACATCAACCTTAAATCCAACAACCATAACCAAGATCCAACATCTCAAAGACAACAAATGCAAATCCCCTTATCCCCCACTTCATCAACTTATACAAATCGCCTCCCGGAAATCTACAACCCCAACGAATCCTCTATAATCCCCTCTCGAATCCTACGTAACTCCTCACAGCCCCCCTCAGGTGCCGGTTCAGCAGTCTCTTGCGCTTCTCATATCTCTAAACATATTTCCTCTTGGGTAATGGGCACTTCGAATACAAACACAGAACGAAATAGTACTAGAGAAAGTACTTTGAGTGTTGATAATGATCCTTTTCATTATGCTCATTATTTGAGTCCGCCTAGAACTACCACTGTTCTTTCTCCTTCTGCATTAGCGGGAGAGAGGAGAAAAAAAGATTGGAATCGGAAGTTTGAGGAGATGGAGAAGGGGAGGGTGACTGGGGCTGGAGGGAGGGATTGGGAGCGGGGCGAGTTTGTTGTGGATGTCATTAGTGAGCAGGAAGCTCGGCGTGGGAAGGGAGGGAGTGATATTGGGGGTGGGAGTTCGGTTGTTTCTGGAGTGAGTGGTTTCAGGAGTTTAAGTCCTGCGGTCAGAAGTGGGAATCGAAGTCGCAGTCGCAGTCGCAATAGGAGTCAGAGTAGGAGTCAGAGTAGAGGGAGTGGTCATACCTTCGGACCAACCTCTAAGAAGAAAAAAGAGAAAGATAAGGAAAAGGACAGAGAGAACGAAGGAGAAAGAAAAGAAAAAAATCTTTCGCGGTTTTCTGATTCGACGAATTCTGGGAGTGAGAATTTTCGTCTTCCGAATACGTTGCATTGGAATGAACAGGATAGGAAATCTGTTGATAGAGCTAGTTGGAAGGTTTGGACTGCTGAGTTAGCTAAGGCGAATACTTTTGGTGATGGTAGTGGCGGTAGGAGTGAGAGGGACAGGGAAAGTGGTGGTGGATCTTTGAGAGGTGGTGAAGGTAGAGATAAAGGGAATAGGTGGAGGAATGTTGGCAGTTGGGTTAGGGAACAGGTCCCTTCTGTTCCCCCTTTACCGCAGTTGGATACAGTGAAGAACGAGAAGGAGAGCAAGGAGGGAGATTCTTAGTTGTATTACTATGAGATAATTATTGAGACGAATTTATGATGGTTATGATTTTGATGAGATTTTTGGCGTAGAGGAAGCCTTTTTTTTTTCAAAATGGGTGTATAACGTATCTTGCTTGTCTTTGATAATTGGGCTGTTAGTAGGAAGAGGAGTTCTTGCTTGAAGATACCAAGAGAACGAGTTTTACGGACATAGATCACCCTCAATGTAAGAATTAACCCAAACGGATCGTTAGATTAGCCAAATTAAGCTTTCTCTAATCCAGTCCCCGGGTATCAGCGCCCTATGCAACTTTGTATAGCGGGGTTAGTCTAAACCACAGTATGCGAGTGGTACAGTAGAATACTGCAGTTGTCTTAGCGACGACTATAGGAGCGACATTATGGTTGCCACTAGCGTCATCATACGTGTTCCCTTATAAAGAGGTAGCCCAAAGAACAATTGAACTTCAGAGGCGCAGCTATGACTGAGCTAGTAGGATTCATTGCAAGTGGTGTGATTACCCTTGCACAAGTAGTCACCGAGGTGTTGAGCGTGCAAAGACATTTTATTGGGCCTAAGAGGAGTTCGAGGAATTACAGTTAAGTATTATCGTCTGGCTATCTATTGATATTACTGTAGGTAGCGAGAATACCGAGCTAAAATCCTGTGACCATAGGAACAACTCGATCAAACTACTAATCTTCTAAGGGATCTCATGCAACTTGAAGACTAGCACCCGATTAGGGGTTATAGCTCGCAAGAGGTAGGGAAGCTCCAAGGGGGTAGAACTCTAAATTTCGCGTAAGCTCGGTGTGGGGGGGGGGGAAGAGGGTAGAGATTAGGCGAGTTAGGCTGTATTTTTCGGGTACTACAGCCTGTATTTTTTAGTGTACTATAGGCTATAGGTATAGCATTCTCTGGCATATTCGGACTTACTCGGACACTAAATCTCTACCCCCTCCCTTCCGCCCCCCCGGAGCATTCTCTACCTCTTGCGAGCTGGTCCCCGCCCGATTAGACTGTACGGAGCAGCCTGTAGAGGCTGTTTTCTAGGGCCGAGCTACAGGCTTCTGACCCTGAAAATAATAGAATACAGCCTGTCGCATGGCCCTATACTGTACCTTAGGTAACTCATCGCTAAACATTCTTTCCGGGGCATTGGTCAGCCTGTGACCGATTCCCATGACTTTTTGCCGAACCCAACACAGGGACTCCAGGTACTGTACCTACGCTCAGGCCAACTGCACGTGCTTCTTGCTAGCTATTAGATTTTTCGACTTACTTACTTTAGAAGACGTGCAAGCTAGATTACTTAAAATTTAACCTCGGACTTGCGAGAGATGCACGTGCAGTACAGGAGTAGTTGGCCCAAGCTTGGGAATCCGGGGTCTGTGTGTTGGGCTCCCATTCCGCAGTATACACCTGCTTTCCGCCTCGCCTCCAACGCACTAACAACAAACCTTTCTAGAGCAAGGCTTGCTTTAAAACAATTACATCAACTTATCCAAGTGAAAATATTAAAGAATGTTAACGGGATGTTTTAGGCTAGACCAAGAGCTTGGACAAGAAACAAGTCGAAGATTTATAAAATCCGAGATACATTGAAAAAGCACTGAAACACACTTTCTGCTGTTGTTAGTGCAAATAAGCTGTAAAT
>JAJONI010000060.1:0-51013 GCA_022190145.1 Pezicula rhizophila
CATTTTCAACGTAGTACACCCCTTCCAATCTCAAGACCCAAAACAAACTAAAAAGCCAAAATTTGATGTAAATGATAATACTTCCCATAGAAAATAATAAAAGGAACATTAAACATTAAACATTAAAAAATTCAAAAAAAAAAAAAAATAAATTCAGAACGACAAAACCGTTCATCGCAACCCTACAGGCGTCTCCCTCGCCTCCCTGTATCCGTCCCACGATGAAACAACCGCCAAGATCCACGATCCACGTAGGCGACACAAGAACCGACCATCGGTCGAGAGATAGGGCATGACAGGAGCCCACCAGCAAGGGTAACCCAAAGTAACTCCAGCCGCAACGCATAACGATGATGCACGACAGATACCACCGACCAACTCTTCATCCCTTCCTTTCCCTACAGCCAGCACAGTCCCTACAGTACGGAGGACAGAGTACAAATAATCCGATCTTGATCTTCCGCTGGCTCCGTGCACTCCACTCCTCCCCCACCTGACATCGGTAAAACTCACCCCTCCAAAAGAAAAAAAACCCTCTCAGTGTAAAAATACATTTTTGGAATCCCGTCTATCGTAGGCAAGGCGTAAGCGACGAGATGAAACTAGAGCGGAGTTGTGCAATGCTCACTACTCTAGAACCTGGTAGGCATTAAATTTTTGTGTACAGGTGGAGATGGGTTTGTGAATCTTATGATTGCCCTTCTAATCAATTATTTTGAAATGTGGCTGGTGGTGATCATTGTTCTGAACATCAAACATGCTGTGCTGATTACCGATCGATGCTGGACCGCTTAAAATACTTTGAAGGATTTTGAGGCTTTGAGGCTTTATGCCGTATATCCAGCCAGTTGACAGTTAAGGACTTCGGGTGGGGGAATGGTATGTGGGGGAAATGATGATGTATTGCCGAAAGAAGGCGGCGTTGATGATAATTGATTGACAGTAGTCCTTGATGCTGTTGAATCAAGATACACTGAGTTCGCGTACTTCATAGTGGTGGTGCGGAGGTTGTTTGTTATATACCTCGATAACCGAGCTATAGGTTAGCGACAATCGAGTAAATGAAAGGGACTTGTGCCAACTCAATGCATACCTCTGTAATTGTACAAGTACAATCATTTCTACAATGAAGAATCATACAGATAATGCGACAAATACAAATGCTGGTGAAAGCGAAATGAAAATGTCTCACATGACCAAATGCATTCGAGATTGATGCGCAAAAGAGTGAATCGCATTATTTTTCTTTTCTGTGATCGAAAGCAAAAAAGATCGACTAAGCGATCCATCAGAGAAATTAAGCCAGAAACGAAAGGAGTGTAAGCCAGCAACAGGCCAGACGTTTGTACATGATTTATCAGTTGTAGTTAGACCAAAAGATAAATAACAATGAAAGGGAAATATTTATACAAGAAGTATGTACGGCTGAGTAAAAAAAGTTGGTTGTTTGTATCTCGGTGTCGAGTACAATAGTGATTGAACAGGAAGGTGTTCCAGTTCCCGTTTCCATAATATAATGTCGCTTTTCCAACCCCGGCCCCAATCCCCCGTCTAAAAATGTGCCTGTTTTCCTTTCTTTTGTGGAATTTTTGAAGTGTCTGTGTCAGGACAAGCGGTCGATGTTGCGATTGAGTGTTTTGTTACGTGAAGGTTCGTGACCGCACAGCAGTCTGTGTCTTGCGACTCAAGACATCGTGTTGGCCCGCCTATCGAAGCATGTATAGTGTGTTTACTGTATCCGTGGTATCCTTAAAACAATGTTCTGTCCCTGCCCTATCCCAACACCGGTACTATCCCATTCCATATCGTATCCCAAGACCGAGCGGCGCGCAACTAGAACTTCTGATGGAAAGAACTGCGAGCGACCTAAAAGAGGATTAATTAGTAAGCTGTCTAACGTAAGTGGCCAGTGAAAAGCAAAGCTTACCTTGCTACGTAACCTCTTGCCAAAGATATACATCGGTATTGACAAGCCTGAAACTGCGAGGTTGGCAATCGCGACAACAGTAAAGACAGACTTAGCGCCAGCCTGCTGAAACCACGAGTTTACAAAGTCGGACATGACGAAACTCAACGCTGCCTTGATGAAGTTCATGGTAACGAAGGCCTGGGGAGCGTGGGTAGGGTGGCAATCCATGACGTATGTAAAGGACGCCGAGGTGGCAAATGGGACTCCGATGGTCTGGACACCGAGGAAGAGAATGGGAATGGCAACAGGTGCTCCGGCAGCAACGGAGTATCCGAATCCAATGTATGCTATCGAGGTAAGAGTGGCAGCGGCAACCATGAGGAGGAGACGGAATTCGGGTTCGTAGACGCCCTTGTTGAGCTTGGTAACAAATTGCACTACGAAATCTGCGCAATACCCAGAAACTAGAGTGCCAACGAGACCGGCACCAAACAATGGCAAGTTGGTGAGACCGATGGCCGAGGAAGACATATTGTAGGGTGCGGCAGAGAAGATGGTGTCTTGGAGGAGAGCGATGAGGGTAAGGCCGGCGGCGTAGAAGGTGTAAGTAAATGCAGAGAAGATGACTGCGGGGAATGTGACGAGTGGAAGTGGTTTGAATGCGGTGCGGAAGAACGAAACCTGGCTGATGCGACCTTGGAAGATGGTGAGTTTTTCTTTGTATGTTTTCTTAGGCTCGGGTAGCTCGATTTCGTAGACGCGTAGAGAGGACTTGTCGAAGATGACCATCGTCTCTGCCTTTGGTGGGTTATAGACTGTCTCGTGGACAAAGAAGTACATGGCCGGGATGATACCGGCGTAGAGCATAGCACAGATGCCGAACGTGAATTTAAATCCAAGGTTCTGGATGATAAAAGAGGCAATGACTTGACTATGTGGATGTTAGCGAGCTACGTGGACATACTAGTTATAATACATACCCAAGTTTAACACCGCCCATGACAAACAAGTTCCAGATACTCAACATCTTACCCTTCTCATGAACGAAGAAGAGCTCAGAGACAGTAGCACTGACGAGAGTCTCGAGAGGAGCTGCAGTGAAACCCTGAACTACTCTCATCATCTCAAGAGAGAAGAAGCTGCCGGCAAAGAAACCCCAGACATTAGTAGCGAAGAGACCCAAGGTTGAGATTATGAACACTGGTCGTTTCCCCCATACTGCAGCAGCCGCTGCTGTAAAGAAGGTGCCGGATCCAGTAGTAAGTTGTAGCGAACCGACGATACCCAAGGAAATCTCATCCGTTTTGACATTGAATGCTTTGGAGATCTCATCGAAACCGGTAGTGATCATGGGACCAAGCGAAACCGTGACACCTGAAGTCAATGCTAGCAGTAAGAGGATAGTATACTTGGTTGTGTTTGACCTATATGATGTGAACTCCTACCCCAAGAAATACCTCGATATTGATATCGCTTACCAGTTGAGGGGGTCATTGGGACTATCTGATGGTTGAGGATTGAGCACAATCTCGCCACGCTTTTTTGGCTCCTGGTATTCCCAATCATCTAGCTTTTCTGCTGTGACAGTGTCGTTGAGTCGAACTGTGCCAGGGACGTTGGGGTATTTTGGATCGTCTAAAACTCCGAAACCCATCTTGACTGCTTGCCTCGCTCAAAAACGGAAAGAAATAAAAAGGTTGGCGTTAAGAAGCAGAAACTCCACTCATGCCCTTCAAGACTATACACTTAAGTCTATCTGTTGTCGAAAGAATATATGACGGACTCGCCAGCGAAAGACCGCAAGGAAACGAGTACTGCAAGGACTTGAAAGGGAGGGCGACAAAGAAAAAAAAGGGCTGAAGAATGAAGGTATCCACGAAGATGAGGAGACAAGAAAAATCACGCCAACAGGCCCAAGAACCTACTTAACAGAGATAGCAGTGTGGAGTATTGCAGCACGGAAACTCGATACTACTGCCCCTTCTCGCGCTGTCCTGGACTCAGATTGGCCATTGAGTGGGGAGTTTCAAAGCTTTGAGAAACCGCTGTGGACATGATGTACCGTACCGCAGTCTCTGTACGCACGCTTGTGCCCATGAGAGCCGCGTATCCATATTATTTCCATCGTCGCCGCAGGAGGGATCTTGGCATCTCTATCGTTGACTATTGAGATGTTGTTCGATTGGGCGTTTCCATGGTCGACCAGCATGGCACAGGCATTCCGTCCGAACTGGACGATCCACAAGGCTATAGTTGGACACAAGGGAAAGTGGCTCAGTGCATGGAAGGTCGCTGTACCAAAGCTCGCGGGTGATGCGATGACGATTCAACCATTGGTGTTTTAGGGGCTGAAGATCTGAGGAAAATTATTATTGCTGGCGAGTTCGAGACGACAGAGCAGCTGCTGACGAGTCTCGCGGCTCTAGGTGACCCTTTTGGAGAGGAAGAGTGGGTGAATACCTGGATCAAGCCTGGGTGAAGCTATCGGCTGTAGCTTGGCTGTATCTTGGCTGTAGGGATGCGGACAACGGTCCGTGGATGACAGGCGAGGGGGGATCGCAACGGCCATGGGGTGCGTCGAGTTGCTTGCGTTGAGCCCGTTTGATAATTCATGCGTGCGTGCCAAAGTTAGGACTGTTCGTGGGAGATCATTAGTCAGTGGTAGCTATCAGGGCAAGAGTAAGAGAAGGAGTAAGAATAATAGGAGGTCAGCGCAGCCGAGTGTACTGGATCTCTCTCTCGCTTAAACCCCAAGAGCCTAGCACGCCTAGCCACTCAGGGCTATCTTCAGTGTGGCGTACAGCGTCCTTGCACTGCCGTTTCTATTCCCAAAATATTATTCGCCCACGGATATGCCGCCATGCTTCCCTTTCCCCTGGTCAAATCTAAATTATTCTCCGATCGCAAAAAAAAAAAAGTGAAAAGGATGAGCCTGGCACTCGATGCCGGGCCGTCAAGCATGGGTATTTCCATAGGGATGGATGAAAGTGGACGGACAGACAACATTTACATTTTACTTTCCCCTTCCACATTATCATTCCTAGCAATTTACAGTACGAGCAGTGCCGTGCGTGCAATATATTATTACTGATATATTGGAATCCGGAGAGTGGTGTTTGAGCATCACGAACAATGACTGCATCTTCCGAGATGAGGAAATTTAGATTAACCGCCAGCAGCATCACACACCAGCACGCTCTTCAAACACTCTTTATTTCATTCGCTTAGCGCTCTCATCCTGCCGGAACAACTGCAATTTATTTGGAGCGGGCTTGACACAGCACTCTACTTACGCAACTCTGATAAATGGACCAGAGGATGGACAGAGTCAAGAAGATATAACTATTGTAATAATAACTGCCATAAGGGATATATGGTTTTCATTTGTGTCGGATATCTTATCTTCCTACGAACCCGAAATGAGAGGTTTCTGACCATAAACGACACGAATCTCGTGGTATGAATGAACCTTGCGATCGCGTATTGCTGCCCGAACCTCAGCACTACAGAATAAAGATTAGAATTGTTTGCTCTCTGTTCTGCTGGGCGGACGTGCAGAAAAACCTGGATTTCCGTGTGGCTCCACTACAAATAAATCAGTTTCATCATCACCAATCTCTTCTGAAGCGAATCAATCAATCAAAACGTCTGGACTGCCATGTTTCAAAACAGTGGATAGCCCAATTGGGAATGTTAGGATGCTGGCGGTCATTATTGGTGCCGCATGAAGAGGATGGATATCAGCCACTCACCCCATATACCTTCGTTAACAAGGCTAGAGCGTAACCCTCAACGCCTGTATCAAATCCCAAAAATCCCCAACGCCCTAACTCCCGCAACTTCGGATCTCGAGGCCAGCCTCCTATTGGTGCTTTGTAGACGTGCTCGACGATATTCACAAATCCCAGAGCTTCAATTGTCGATTTCATGGTGTCCACAGTACGGAAGCTTTGACCAGTAATCTCACCTGCCTCAGTGAAGAGCTGTTTCCCGTCAGTCGGATTTCCAGGGGGGAGGGGGAGAAGGGTCGGTCTTGAAAGCTTGCGATTGGGTGAGGTGGACATCCTCACCGTCTACTTACGTTGCTCCACCTCCTCAAGGGGGAGTCAGGAGTGAGTGTGCCATCATCAGACCTGAACTGTATTGACAGCTCCATTTGTTCGATGAACCCTCCTGGCTTGAGGTGCCTATCATGGATCAGCAGTGCAGGAGTGGACCTGGAGTCCTGCACAGTCGGACAACGATGGAGACGAGACTCAAACATGCAAACAGAGGCGACGGAGACGTTGAAAACTACCAGAAACGGTAAGGGGGATCGAAGGAGAGAACGGCACCTACGTGTAAACTTGCTTGTACAGAGCAGGCCAGTCGCGAATAGACCCAAAAAGGCAGCGGATGTGGATAAGATCGAAGTAGTTTCGCGGATAGGTCCATTCATCTCTTGCATCATCGATCTCGAAGTGAAGGTTTGGAGGGACCATGTCTGGTTGAATGGGTGAAAGGTCGGTCCCGATCACCTCTGTCTCTGGATACTCATCGGCTTGGAAGAGGTCAGAATCCTAGAGAACCACGGAGATCCACGAGGAGGTTAGGCCTCTTGACTGACTCACCGAAGTCGATGGCCCAAATCCTAGGTGCCTCCAAGTCAGCTAGCTTCTTTCGAAACCAACAATCCTCAACAGCTAATAGTGGAGAAATCGCTGTTTAGAGAAAAGCAAGTGAAATCGGGTTCAGAGGACAAAAATAATCGGACATCCGTACCCCGTGCCAGTCCCAAGGTCAAGACATCGCTACTCCAGCTCAAGAGATCAGTTCATCTTAAGCGCGGCAATGTCTGTAACGATACACGCATGGTAAAAGACTTGGCGACGCACCTCGATGTCTTTTCGTATCGGCGCAAGGTGAAGTTTACCATCTAGAAGCAGGAGATACTTGTGGTGACTACGAAGGTTAGACAAAACATCCTTCGTCGCAAAACAAAAAAGGACGACGTGTACCTGATGTCAAGATTTTCATTTTGTCGGTCATCGTTGGGGGCCCTTCGTACACTGTCTTTAGTCTCAGGAAACATTTCCCGACTCCAAACTCACCAGTAAGAACCTTCCCGATATACTTGATATCGTCGTCCATTCTCCATGCGATACGCGGTTATTGTCGAGTCGATAGAGAAGGTCTCTCCGGCACTACCATCTCATTAACCTCTTATCTAGCCTTTCTTACTTCCTCGAGATCTTGTCGAGCGGTACGTATCACACACCTATCATCCCCGGAACTCGCACTGCCATCATCTCTCTAACAGACTATCAGCTCCTCCGCCTGGACATCTCGAAGCTGCTACTCACCACCACGATAAAATTGCTTTTTGACGCAACGTCTTCCATCATACCAAGTGACCGGACACTTCCGGTACGTACCCAACAATATCGTGTTGCGCAAAAGTTATGCGTGCAGACACCCAAAGGAAGGAGACCCGGAATTCCCAGTGACGGTTTGTCGGGTCAGTCCAGACTTTTTAGAAAGTCTTTCTTACTCCGCCCGCATTTGACCCGGGCTCGGTGGCACAATGCTCAAGCTGCATCCGGGATTGGCTACGGACTTTGAGTATGATCGGGCTTTGCAGCTGGTGCGATGATGTGCTAAGGGGCAAACCTGACTGACTTATTACCCCCTCCAGAATCTATTCCGCAAGATGCAGGAAGAAGCAAGTTGACGAATAAAGGGAGACATATCTAATATAAACAGGATGTCTCACTCCGATGTGTGCTTGACAGGGCCGGCTGTGACCCAAGACCAAGGTGCAAATGAACGGGATAGGTGCACCGAGCCAGCAGCTTCTAGCAACGTTCCACCGCGCTGACAGCTGACAGCGGAAACCATAGCAGCTGCTTGGTTGCGTTATATCCGAATACCCGCATTCGAGCATGTATCCAATGGAGCGGGCTACGCTACTACTGGACTGTAGAGATCAGTAGGTAATGTAGACCACACATCGAAGCAACTTTTCAACCCTCCGTAATTTTGAAGCACTAGTAGTTGCAGAAACAAAAAGGCCATAATAATGGAGGTCTAGATGGGACACGGATACGGATAAGTGCAGCCATGTCAAACTTTTTTGAGTTACCGCAAGTCGAGCACCTGCCTTTTCCTTTTAGCGCTTACCAACCAGAACTTACATCACGTGTGGTTCAAGAACAATCCCTTTCTATTCCTTTCGCATAAACTCAACTTCCTGTACTCATTATTCTTTGTCTAAACGACCTTGAATCTAGCCTTGCATTACACGAGCCCTCAAATATCGTTTAATTTTGTTAGTTGGTGAAGCCATCAGATAAGTGATAAGTGCCAGAGAAAGCAAGAGTCCAATCCCAAGCCCCGAAAGAAAACTCCCAAAATGGATCCAGGTATCTATTCTTGATCCTTATATTTCTTGTGTATCGTCTCGTGTCAGTCAGACTCTGTTCAAGGCCTATCGCCAGCGACTTCGAAAGCATGAGTTGGTAAAATGGGGTGAAGTTCCTGTTCCAGAATAGAGCTATGTACTACTTGTCCCGATCTTGTGTCAGAACCCAGATCGTATTCCTCACTCTATTCTATATCATTAGCCAAATGCATTCCATCAAGAAAATCCCCCCAGGAAGAGAAAAGTGTTCCTTTACTTCGTGTTACAAAATACAAACTTACACTAATATTCCTCTTATGAGCAATAACCTCAGTAACATCTCCCTCACATCTATCCTTCCCACCTCCTCTGACGCCGTCTTCATTTCTAAACTCTGCAATCAGTTCCACACCATAACGTTGTAAAGATTTCTAAAGGGGAAACTTACTTGCACCTCTCATGAAGCTCAACGTGCAACTTATGCAACGGATAAGTTAACTCTCTCCTCCTCTCAACCCCCTCAATAACCTTCTCCCTCATAACCTCAGCCAACCACTTCCCATGTGTCAACCTCCTTTTCCTCTCCGCTTTACTACCCAAGCTCATCCTCTCCTGAGCCTCGATATCAATTTGACGTTTTGGTTCCATTATATCTTGCCATGAACAAAGTGCGATCTGGATGGTGTTATCCCAGTCTTCTGCTTCTGTTAAGAAGATTTTAAAATCAGTCAAGGTAGGATAGAAATACACTGTGATTCTTAGTGATAAAAGGAGGGAGATTGGGTGAATATATACATACGATCAAGTACCTTCAACGCTTCAGCCAACCCATCACCACCACCCCCATTCCAACCCCGTCTAACAATATCAAAATCCCTCCTAACACGCAAAGTCATCTTACTACACCACACGCACACACATTAGCACATTCAATCCGCCACCTCTATCAAAGACCCCCCCCAAAAAAACTTGAAAACGTACCAAAGATCCTCAGCCTCTCTACCCAGCCTCCTAAAATCATTCCCAAGAAATCTAGCAGTAGCACATCTTCGATAAACGTAGACGCCTAACACGGTAAATGATATAAAAGCGATGATACCAAGGAAAGAGATGAAGACCGAGGAGCCGTATTGCTGCATTGTGATTGCCATTACAGGTTTTCGGTTTTGGATTCTGGTTAGGTTTTCTTTGTAATAATAATGGGGGTTGCTTTTGATTTTAGTAGGAAAGTTTGAGGGAAGGAGAGTTTGGAAGGACAATAGGACGGGAGGAGGTGGTGGGAGAAAGGGAGAGATTGGGATTGTTGTCTCTAAGCGAGATATGAGGGATGGAATGGAATGGAGACGCGAACCTGGCATTATTTGTGTGGTTACGCGTTTAGGAATGAAGGGTTGTATGCAAAGGGGTTATGGTGGCTGGTACTTCCAGGTTTCTAATTCACGTTACTCAATCCCTTGATTTAAATACGGGAGAGAA
Source organism: Pezicula rhizophila (assembly GCA_022190145.1). NCBI lineage: Eukaryota > Fungi > Ascomycota > Leotiomycetes > Helotiales > Dermateaceae > Pezicula > Pezicula rhizophila. The sequence continues at coordinate 9,765 of JAJONI010000060.1, forward strand.
ACAAATAAAGGAACTGTCAAAAAGTCTCCTTTAAAGCTAGTACCTTTGGCTGTAAGCTTAAAGTTCTTAGTAGCAAGCCCTGTCAGTCATCTTTGATAGAGATACTACTATTGTCCATCCTGGTAGCACGGTCACATCAGCTGTTTTTGTCATTCCCACCCCTAGGCTGTCAATTTGTTTCCGTGCCTTCTAATACTATATCCCTAAGCAAACATAACCACAATACCATAAGAAATCCTACCATACACTTCAAATCTCATATCTCCTTCTGAACAAATTGACAACAAGGGACCGTGTGCCGACTAACGGTCTAATGACAACAAACGCCAACTCCGAACGTCGTTAATTTATAAACTTATTCACTCAGTTCGATTCTCTAGCAAGTTTCTAGCATGTCCACTAATCTTTACAAATGGGACAAGATTTTAAAGCAAACTAATGATAGAACGTCTTGCCGAGGTGGGGTTTGGGTTGGGATCTCGTTCCCAAGTCCTAAGTTCTAGTGAGCTGTTTCCTCTTCTGAGGCACTATTACAGTAACCTATCCCTCTTTGCATCCAACGGCTCCAATGGCCTTAATAGTTCTTGTTAGTGAATTTCCTAGAGTGTCGAGTCCCTGTACTAGGAGCCGCTTAACATATAAAGAGATATGATTAACATTGCTGGGAAACATAGCTTTGCTATGGAGATCTTGTTCCCTTGTTTATTAATCAAGTTCCTCAGCTTGCCGCACAAAGCTACACCACCTAGGCAGATGCTGTATCAATCCCACTAGAATAAGCACTTGATATTCCTTTCCCAAGTATGAATTACGAAGATGGCAATCTAATCTAGACATAGTTTTGCTTGTATGTACTCCGAACATTCGAAATATACCCGTGCTCAGTCGGCCGCATTCAGCACATCCCACTTCCTAGGTTCCTTATACCCCAAGCTTCCATGCTGTGCTCCACTTCTTTGTTATGCACATGGATAGACCAGCGCATCTTATTCGATCGTGTTGTTTGTTGTCGAAGGAAGCTAAGTATTCATATAGGTAGGAAGAATATAACAGGATTGACGCTAACTGTCAATTGGGTCTGTGGATCGCTACCCGTGAGGACCTGCAGTATCCTGTACTTGTCCATGGATTATATACCGAGTAACTTGGTCCTCGACGTGTATCTATAGGTCATTAGTTCCTTGGTGCTTGCCGTATTCATCGTTACTTTAATCTGATCCGGTTAAAAGCCTCTACTCAGTAGTAGCATGTCCCAATACAACTAGGACGGCTGGGTGGCAGTAGCCTTGAAACGGGCTGGACTGCGAAATATCGAGTAGTAAACCAGCCGTAATTGACTCCGTTGATGAGGCACAGAAGGCGACAAGAAGACGTTGAAAGGAAGCGGGAACGCAATGAATGCCAGGACGTTCACAACGTCGGAAGCCACGGGCCGAGGTTTCGCACTTCATTTTGCACACGGGCACATGGACAGTCCAAAACTTACGCCTGGAAGTAAGGTTCTTCTTCTCCGTACACACGTCTGTCATTCCCCGGTGGCCGAAGTACTTATATCGGACGAACAAGCCATGTTCTACTTCTCCTGAGTATATAAGCATCTCCGAAGCTTCGATGCTGAGTTCCAAAAAAAAATCTCCGTCGTGACTCAGCCGGCCACACCGCCAAAACTGACTCTTTCCACGAAGGCGAACTCGATCTGCAATCTGTAGACAACGAACGACAAAGAAGGTTTGTACCATTTAGCGTATACGAGTGTATACCTACCTACGTCCCAACAAGTACTATCTATCTCTCCTATATTATTCAATATCACTCCTCTTCTAAATTCGACACACATCTCCTCACCTTTCCTACCATTCAATCACAATGGCAATTATGACATCACAAGTATCAATCCTCCCAGTCACACCAGATGACTACATAACACTCGCTCGGCTCGAGCACAAAACCTTCGCTCAAGATAATTGGACAGCAGTTGCATTTGGTCCAGATCGCAACTCAGAAGAAGCCGTAACATGGATGGCAGCTGCTCTCGCCCGCCCTCCTCCTCCCGGTGCAAGCGAGAGGACGTTAAAAGCGGTTATTGGAGATGAGATTGTTGGTTTTGCGAGCTGGAGGTTTCACCCATTACTAGATGGTGTTGCGGATGAAGTAGATGAGAAAGATCAGAGCCAAGAACCATGTTTGAGTCCTTTCCCACCGGGTTCAAATCTTACGTTTTGTTATGATGCATATGTTGTTGGTGATGAACATATGTTTAAGTCTGTTGATGGAGAGTCTTTTGCAAGTAAGTTTTTACCAACCTTTTCAATGTTCCTTCTCTCTCACTTACTAACGTGACTTCTACAGAACTCACCGTCCTATCAATCCTACCAGCTTACCAACGTCAGGGGATCGGTAGCAAATTCATGCGCCTCTTCACCCAAGAAGTTGACGAAGCCGGTTTTCCTGCAATCCTGGCAGGATCCCCTGAGGGCCGTGGGTTGTACAAGAAGTTTGGGTTTGAAGAGGTTATTGTATTAAAGTTTAACTTGCAGGAGTATGGTGGGACGAAGGATATGGGCATCGAGGATCATATTATTATGAAGCGACCTGCTAAGACGCAGTGAAGGTCGGCTGAAAGTATCTCTGTCTAGTCACGGTCATTTATTTCTTGTTTCTGCGTGACTAAAAGTTTAGAAGGGGGTTTAAAAGTTGGATTATTTTAGACTGTTTTGATAGAGGGATTTATTTAACTTAGAAGATTGTTCTCGCTAGACAGAAGGAATAAAGTTAGGGTTTTAATTCGCAATGTTCTTGCGTCCACAGCCTGAGACTCTGCCATGATTAACAGGTATAGTAAAAATATTGGGAGATAGTGTAATCAGGCAAACTCCCTTCGGCATAATTACTGCGAAGCTCAGGCGATCCATCACAGTTCTTCGCAAGCTTCAAGTCGCTTTTGCTGTTTTCTTTTGTTCAAATTGTTTCATAGTCCTACTGGATGTGTGACGACACAACCACCGATGTAATTGGTCAGTTCGTTCCCTTATTGGCCGATTCCGAAGATAAAATACGATTTTGTCACATATTGACCGATTCGGTGGGTATGTTTAAGCGCGTATTTGAGCCATGATAAAAGCTATTTCGAAGTCAATTTACATCTATATTCGTACCTATATTTATTAGGCTAGCTGATTGAATTAAGATTGAGTTGATTAATAACGTCGAATTCATCAATTCAACACTAAAAATTAGTCAATGCGGTTATCTGCTAATACGTCGTCACAGATGTGTTAGTAGCGTGTATGAGTCTATCCGTGCTAGAGCCAGAGCTTACATTCCCCTTCAATTCCCTCGGATGGTTAGGCAAGTGGTGAGATAGAATGTCTTACCTACCGTTACTCCACAAAGAAAGAGAAAGAAAGCAATTATTTCTCCATAGAGACAAAATAGATATCATATGTTGTCACATTTATCCTGTTGCCAACTTGATTATATAAAGCAGTAGATATAGTTATTATATTTGTGCACACAACAAGACTTTTATAAAACAAAGAGTCTTTGGAGGAGTATAGTATGTTCCTGACCTAACTGAGCTACTAGATCTGAATTCTTCAACTGTATCAGGGGCCGCGGTCTTTGCTTCTAAGGAGGCCAGGACATTAGTAAATACAACTCCCCCCCCAAAATCAGCAAATGGAGGGTTCACTTGGCTACTGTACAGCTTCCTTGGCTATTGCCTGGGCTGGACAAGCAATGACTTTGATTATGAAACGTGTAGTTAGAAGCGTTGGACGAGTATTGACAGAGGAACTGAGTAGCTATTGGTAGAAGTTTCTAACGAAGAGCTGATATCAAGTTTTACAGCCCATTTCACCTTATAATCCGCAAACCCTTACCCCTTCGTGATCATATGGCGATCTATACCAGGGCTCTGGGGAGAGTTTTAATCTTGATAAACAGATTATATCTGAAGCAATACAAATAAAGAGTTTGGTGGTGCCTCTACCGTTGAGACGAACAATAAAAGGCTGTCACGCATGCCGCTTTAGGCTTTCCGCCACACTAAAGGGTATTGATGCATAACATAACGTATAATCTAGCAACTGGCTTAGGATGTACGGAAGGTATGATTAGTCTGTTGGCACACGAGATGCAGCTTCTCCAAGCTCATGTTCCAATTGGTTGATTGTTATTCAAGTCCCTGAATCTGGAGTTTGGTGACTGGAGGGTAGGATGTTCCGGCGACTCGGCCATTTAGACATATATATTAACTCGCAGATACCGATACGCCTTCAAGAAGGTCGTTGTTAAGGTTAAAGATTGGCATGGGATCTTCGCGAGGTTCAGAGTAGTGGGATGAAGAAGCATGCGACGCGTTTGGCCGCTCATCAATGACGACAGGTCTGACGTTATTCGAGGGTGGTTTTCTGCGTTGGCATGGCCGCTATTCGGTAGGAAGGAGAACCGTAGAAAGATAAAATCAGTTATGTATTTCTCAGGGTAAAAGAAGTTCCTGACCTTGCAGATAATGCTGCGCGCTCCCTCAGTTGCTTTGGAAAGCAACATTTACGCCCGGCTTCGGGTTCAGTCAAGAAGCTACCGCCACGGGGTTTAGCTTCGAATTCGTGTGGGATTGAGGTACGCATACAATATATCTGGCCTTGATTAGCTTTCTACCGAGTCGAAGTTCATCTAGAGCACTTGGTTAGGCCTCATATTTGCAGCTCTGGATTGCGACCTACCCTTGCACTGTCAAATATGACAGTCTCAAGGTTGTATAGACGACATCCTCTTTATCCCATACAGCTGCGATGAATGTGCCCAGCAGCCCAACTATACAGGACCCTCCGTAGTTTACAGTATCGTCCGGCTTCCACGGTTGACCTTCAAAGTTTCGATCATGATGCTCGGGAGAGAAGGGCGGATACTCTGTCGGTCTTGGCGTGTTTGGTATTAGTCCAATTGTATTGTGTTATACGAAATATTCCAACCTTGCAGAACTGATTGATATTGGTCACAAAGCATCAACCTTCTTTGGCGATATGTTGCATCGAAGCTGTCCGAGCCGGCAGGTCATCGGCATTCGGTGTGAATATATCCTTCCATGTCCAAGTTAGCACAGCCTGTGCAAATTCGAGTATACTTACTCGACACCTAGCTGGTATTATGCCAAGCGAGCAGGTAATTCTTCCAACAGATGGTCCTCTTATTTTGCCGAAGCCAACATAAACAACCTTGAGCGAGTCTCCAGACCCCAGATGAGACGTTCAGCACCAGTAGGAATCAGCTTCCCTGAAGTCCGTGAGAATAAAACTTACAGTGTGGATGTTGATCAGTCTTCGGTGACGACTCAAAAGCTCCCCATTCTTACGGATTAGCACTGCAGTGCAGTAAAGCGTGGCACCGTATTTCTCGATCACTCCGACAGGAAGTCATATATTATGCTTTTATGCAAACCCCCGAAGGATGTCGAATTCAGGAGGAGGGTTTGCTATTGCTGAATCATAATACGTGGCATACCATTCTCGTCTTTCCCTAGCTAGGCATCAGAACACGTAGAGACTTGCTATGTGATGATCCTACGGTACCTCTCGGTTCCTGTGAGCCTATAGTTGCATCAAAATCCTACTGCCAGGGATATGCAGATCAAAACGGCTCGCTCTTCGCAACATTAGGTCGCTAGAATTCACATCGGAACTCTACAAAAGGTATAATATGCGGGACACGACTAGCTCTGCTCCTTCTGCTGCAGCATGGGCAGTGAAGCGGTCTACTTTCTTCAAGCTCTCAATTATGTTAAAAGAGACAAGTCCTGCTCGCACTGCGGCGACTTTGGCTGGTTTTCTCTTGGGGTCTCCTGGCAAGGTGAAATTGACAGTAGTGAAACATGCAAATCAAGGAGCGCCTTTTCTTCCTAACAACACTCTGGGTACGCCTTTGGCTTATCTTGAAGAGCCAACGGGGAATTCCCTCAGCTAGATCGAGAATAAATTTTTTGTCGGAGATTGTTCCAACGCCCACGACGCCCCATTCTTGAATATCAAATCCCGAAATATCGACGGCCAAAGGCCGTGCAGCCACGTCACGTGCTACAACCGGGAATTGATCTGCAGCCACTGTTGCAGAGTGCTGGAGGAATATACTGTACAGGCATCATCACAGATAACAACATGACAGGAGGTGTTTTGGTTTTAGATAAGTGTATGCTGGGGGTCAAGGCATAATGAGGATCATATGATTGCCCCAAAAGCCATATGAGGTTGAATCCAACATGACACTCAGTAGGTACCATGCTCAGGACAGGATCCAAATCTAGAATCAACACCACTACTAATAAGATCCAAGTTAGTCTTAATAGTCGTTTAAGAACACAGAGCGAATACTTCGCCTTCATAAATGACCAACATTTTTGCCGCCATCTACACTTTCACTTTTGAATCAGATATTGAGCTCAAGCAATTCAACGTCGCTTATAAGACCTGGGGTCGCTGAACTCTGATCGGGACAACTGTCTGGTAATATGTCATGTTTTTCCTCGGAGTAGCGATGTGGGTGATTGTTGGAGTCCTCTGCTAGGACATGACAATGCATTTGACAGCTCCAGATACTTTATCTTCTGTGCGAATGTTTTAGGTTCTCATTACGGTTCGACGTCGCCATGACTAAATCCAGCACTGGCAAGTTATGGGGCCCCCATTTTCCACGAACAACCACCAGAAATGGCGTCTGGTCTGTAACCAACCTTTAGCAAATCCCGAAAACCCAACTCTAATACTATTCAGGGCACAGAACCTCATTTCGGATGCTCTTGGGGTCAGTAGCGTGGCAGCGTTCATGGCGAATGTATGAGTGGAATGGCAACTCTGAATGACCTCTTTGTTCTGCTACAGGTCACGTACAAACCACCATACCAATCGCCACGTCGGTAATTCCATGGGTTGAAGCACAACGACACTGTATATATGGGGATCTCGATTCCAAAAACGGCCATTATATACCGAGTCCATCAACACAACCTATGGCGGGTCTTTCAGCTGCTAGGATGATCGCTATGCTCACGTATCGATCCAGCACATCTTTCGATTCTCGGTTTGGAAGAAGTCTTACGGTCGGCGACGAGAAGCGGGTGTTCAAGACGAAAGGTCTGCCTACGGCGCCTCTAGAAGTAGCTGCTTTGTGCGAAGTGTCTTTGGAGCAGAAGGTGATGTCTCTAACAGTGTTCTTTGCGCGAAGTTATCTCCAGGACCAAAGAAAGAAGTTTCTCTGTTGATTTGACGCAACTGTTATACCCATCTAACCCGCAAGATGGATAGCCATGACATAATTCACGGTAGAGCAGCCTCTGTTGCAGACGTACTCAGTGTTGTCCCTCCACAAGCACTCGTAACTGGCATTGGATCCGATGTCCTCTTTACACCCACCCAACAACGCGCCCTCGCGAGTGTATTGCCTGATTCGAGGATCGTAATGGCGGACCGCGATGAAGGACACAATAGATTTCTTATTTGCGTTCGATGTTTGGGGCCTTTAATTACTGAGTATTTGAGGGCGTTCTTTCCTAGATTTTATAAAGGCCCTCTTGCTCTAGGTAGTGAAGATCGAGTGGTTATGGTTGTGAAGGATAGTCTGTTTGGGGAGATCGAGGGGTGGACGGAAGTTATAAATGGTGTGGTATAATTAGATGAGTAGATTTTTATGAACACTAAATATCACTCTGCTAGAATCAGCAAGGAATCGACTTAAGCATGGCGCTTTTGTCGTAGATTTGGTCTTTAGCAGGGACGAAGTTTTGAGGGCACCCGCAATAAGTGGGCCATTCAAACTATTCGCCAAACCTGGCGAGCTGCATTCCTCAGTTGGAACCCATAACACGAAGTTCTGTACGTCGATCATTCAGTCTTGGTTGACTCCTGGAATTTTGAACTCAACTCTGCATTAACCTGCCGTCCGATTCCACCTATAAGTGTAATTCAGAAACGCCTCCTAAGTGCTGTACGTAAAGAAATGTTCCACACTCAAAGCCCGACCAAATCCCGTACAAATACGCGAGCTCGGGGATTAGAGTACACACAGCGCCTAATAAGTTGGGTAAAGTATTTAAATGTAATGCAGACTCACGTGAATACGAGGACGGATACACCCCTCTCCTCTCGACCGTACATACATCTACGAAGGCCATCTCCCTCGTACTAGCTAGCTGTCCCAACAGATCCCTCCCTACTCACTTCCCTCCCCCAAAAAGCTTCCCAAACGAAATCTCTCCCACGTCTCAGCTCCCAGATAAGCCTAAAAGATGATAGAAGCCATACAAAATACAAAACCGTGGATAATCCAAAGATACGGCGGAACGAGTCTGGGGAAACTCCTGGAAACGATAACTATAACTATCATACCTGAATATCTCTTAAATAATAAAGTAGCTGTTGTTTGTTCTGCGATTTCGGGGACTTCTAAGGGTTCTGGGTCGGCTAGCTTGTTGTTGAAGGCTTGTGAGGATGTTATGTTCGCGGACCAAGATGGTGATGGGGACGAGGTGGGATTTGAGAGCGAGGGAGGTTTTGATGGCGATCGGTTTGATAGGAGACTTAATGAGACCATTGAGAGGATTAGAGATGGACATTTGAAGGCTGGGAAGGGGATTCGGTTGGGTATTTGTACGAAGGAGCAGGGGTTGATGTGTGACGGGTTGGAGAGAGATATTGAGGAAGAATGCGAGCGATTAAGGGGGGTTTTAAAGACTGCTAGGGTAAGTTTTTTTCCCGTTTTGTTTATATTGTAATGGCTTATACTGATAATATTATCGGATTAGACAATTGGTGAACTTTCTCAGAGGTCGAAAGATCGTATTCTTGCGACGGGGGAAATATTAGCTTGTAAACTCGTCGTGGCCTCGCTTATGGTCAAGGTAAGTCGCATCTTCAACTTCAAACTTCAATACAGTAAATATCTGAAGGAGGAGAAACTTAACTGGATATAGGGAATCAATGCAGAAGTCATCTCTTTAGCAGATATTGTAACAACTACATTCGGGCCCTCAACCACAGCCCAACAAACAGCATACGAAACACAAGGACCACTCTTCTTCACACACCTCTCAACCCAAATAAACCACATCCTAACAGCCTGTGCATCCACCAACACAATCCCAGTAATAACCGGATTCTTCGGTCCAATGCCCATCCCGATGTTTCAATCAGTAGGACGCGGCTATTCCGATCTCTGCGCCGCAATCTGCGCTGTGTCTGTCTCAGCAACAGAACTTCAGATCTGGACAGAGGTAGATGGAATGTTTACAGCTGATCCACGCAGGATCCCGAGTGCTAGGTTATTGGCTGCTGTTACGCTCGAGGAGGCGTGCGAATTATCATATTATGGGAGTGAGATTATTCATCCTTTTACCATGAGGCAGGTTAGGGATGCGGGGATTTGCATACGCCTGAAGAATGTGAAGAACCCGGGAGGTTGTGGGACTGTTATTTATCCTGATAGGAGTCCTTCTGCTTCTTCCGAGTGTAGTTCTCCGTCGAGTAACAATAGCAGTGGGAATGGGAGTGCGAATGGGGATGGGAGTGTGAGGGAGGGAAATGGAAGGCCTGGTTATTATGGGGATGTTAAAGCCAAGTATCGAAGATGTCCTACGGCTGTTACTTGGAAAGATCAGATGTCTCTCTTGAATATTCAGTCGAATATGAGGATTCAATCGCAGGGGTTTTTGGCGGCTGTCTTTACTACCTTGGATCGGTATGATGTTGTGGCGGATTTGGTCACTACCAGTGAACAGAGTGTTAGTGTTGCTGTTTCTTCCGAGGCTTTGCTTGGTGCTGGGGAGATGGGTATGGTTGGGGAATTGGAGAGGTTTGGTGTTGTTGATGTTAGGAGTAGTATGGCTATTGTTTGTGTGGTTGGTCATCGTATGAGGAACATGGTTGGAATTGCTGGTATGTAATCCTCTCTCTTTGTTTTTTATGGATTGGTTGCGTTTTGGTTGCTAATTAATTGGGGTATAGGTGAAACCTTTTCGTGGCTTGCTAAGGGCGGCGTCAATATTTATCTGATTGGACAGGGCGCTAGCGAGATCAATATATCGTAGGTCTTGAATTTCTGGGGAAATGGAGGTTTGGAGAGTGAAGAAGATTAGATGCTAACTGGTGAATCAGGTGTGTGGTGAGAGCTGACGATGCTTTGTTGGCTATGGGCATTCTTCATACCAATGTACTCGGTATACCTAATCATGCCGGGCATATCCCAATTATACAGAACAGCAAGAAAAGGTAGATATGATTCTTTTTGGTCTTGAGAACAGTACTGATTATACTTTTGTAGGCCCTAGGTTGTATTGATTTGAGTGGAAGGGTTTTATATGTTGTTATTTGTACAAGGGCGGTTGGATGGTGGGAAATAGTGGAATAGGCACAAGCTTAGGAGTTCAATGGTTAATATGGATTCACTATCTATGTAATTTAGTCTTCGAGAAAGTGTGAGCATTGGAGTCTACTTGTTTAGCATTTTGATTGATCGCAAGAGGCACACATTCATCATTTTGGATATATGGGACTAGAATACCGAATATATTCCAATCAAGCATAGGTGTTGTATGGAACAGTAAAGATTTTTGTACAATAATTTGTACAAATGGCAGGAGAAAGATGCTGAAAATTAACTCAGAGACATCACTTTCTACTTCAGGTCTACCAGCAGCACTTCGTACCTGCCAATGATATTCTTATCAACACTTCAAAGCAAGGCTCGCTCTGGCCTCGCACTTCGCTTGCTCAAGATAGGGGAGGCCTATCCTGTAATGCAAATTGGAACTCTGTTGGTGCTAAACTAGATTCGGGATATGAAATCAAGCGAGCTAGTTGAGTAGTTATGAAACAATCTTCATCCAACGGCATTTGAGTTTCATAGGGAATTTTCAGATACGGGATTTGTGAATTTGCAGAAGCCGCCATCTGAAGATAAGAACTGTCTCCTATAATTGGTAGCCCATCATCAGAATCGAAGTCATCGAACTGCTTCAGCTGCTTGAGCTGCTTGAGGTGTGGAACTTCGCTGTAAAGAGTTGGTTGGGTTGATATGAGAGTAAAGGACATATACGACGCCGAGGGAGATCGATTTGAAGGTCAATATTGATGATCTATAACTATTTAAGAAAATTCATCTGATAACTTAGTATTATTGGCCTTCAAATACCGTATCCCTAGCTGCCGGTCTTTGGATCCCGCCGTGGAATCGCGAAGAATACTTCTCACCTCCTAGCAAGCTCAGAATAACAAATACTGACACATTCGCATACAACCAGAGTTCGAAACCATCCAAGCTCATGGAGGACACGACCCCGATCCTATAAACCGTTCGCGAGCTGTGCCACGTTCCCAACTGTTCATACAACTTCATGGATGCGGCTGATGGTGCGAGTAAGTTTGCTTGGGCTAAAGATTGATATGTGTATACGTGGGTAGGAATCCTACGATTTCGATTTCGAACAGAGAATGAGTATGCTTGAGAGTGGTGTTGGGGCTGTTGCTACTGTTTCTGGGCATGCTGCTTAGGTAAGGTGTTTTTGATTTCTTTATTTGGGTACTCTTTTGGCTTGAATAACTTTCATGACTCCCTACTATTCATCTAACTAATATTTACTTATAGTTCATGGCCATAACCTCCGTAATGGAATCAGGATACAATTTCGCTAGTACAAGCTGGCTCTGAGGACGAACCTACAATCAATCCCGAGCATACCTAAAGAAATTCAACATCACAGTTAAACGGGCAGAGGAAGGGAACCCAGCAGATATCGCAGCTGCTATCGATGACAAAACAAGAGCCGTCTATATCGAAACGATCGGTAATCTAAGGCACAATGTTCCGGATATCGAAGCGATCGCTAAGATAGCAAATGATGCTGGTATGCTATTGATCTGCGACAACACATTCGGTATGGGCGGCTATGTTCAACAACCGATTTCTCTAGGAGCAGACATAATCACACATAGTGCAACGAAGTGGATTGGAGGTCATGGAATAAGCAGCAAAGCAATATATTTTTTGGTTTGTCTCTTAAGCCGTTGAGACATAGTCTCTCGACGCCGATAGTATGCCTCAAGGCTGTTACTCCTGCTCTTTAAGAAGAAACATAGTACTGGTCTATTTAGGTGGGTGGAATCGTTGTAGACGGTGGGAAATTCGACTGGTCTAAAAGTGGAAAGTTTCCAGGCTTTTACCGAGTAAGCTGAAGGATATCACGCAATGAAATCCTGGGATGTATATGGATTCAAATCACCTTCGGCTAAAGCTTCGAATGGATGCTATCAGAGATTTGGGTCCTTGTATAAGTCCGCTTAACGCCTGGCTCTTTCTTATGGGGCCCTTTCTTTACGCGGGAAAAGTCATAATTCAAATGCTCTTGCCTTCGCACAATGGCTTGAGTCTCATCCATCCGTAAAGTGGGTTTTATATCCTCGTTTACTCGCTCACCTAGATCACAAATACGCCACTAAGAATCTTCAGCATGGATACGGTGGCGTATTGACCTTCGGTGTTGATGGAACGATTGAACAAGTACCTGCTGTTGTGGATAATTTGAAATTGGGTAGTCATCTGGCGAATGTAGGAGATGTCAAGACAGCTATTATTCAGCTGTGGAGTACCGGATGAGGAGAAGACCCAAAAGCAGATGTTATGCCCGCAATTTGATCCGGGTTAGCTTGGGGTTGGAGCATATTGATGGCATTCTCAGAAGGTTCAAAAGCAGGTGTCATGCCGCATTTGACCCGGTTTAGCTTGGGGTTGGAGTATATTGATGACATTCTCAGAAGGTTCAAAAGCTGACGTTGTGCCGCATTTGATCCGGGTTGGCTTGGGGTTGGAGTATATTATTGATGACATTCTCATTAATCTTGAGCAGGTGTTTGTGGGGGCCGGGGTTAAGGCTATCACGAATGGGGTTAAGGCTCTTAATTAAGATTGAACGGGGGAGTTTCTCGCTACCGTATATACTCCGTTCTGGCTAGGGGAATTTGGTTAGAACTGGTTAGCGAGTCTTTTGTTTTGGTTTTCTTTCTAGCATAGCTTTTGAAGAGTAGGCGGCGGTAGATGGACAAGAGAGAGAGAGAGACCTGGATATATGATAGAGTAGAATACACACCGTCGAACTTTGTCGCGGAAGCTTGACTCTGCTGAGCTAGGAAGGTATAAGTGGCGACAGCATGCATAAATGTATGTAAGATATAATTTTTTAGACAACCACAACTTGGTTGAATGTCGGTTGACTTAACTTGACTTTTAATGCAAGCCATTTCGTAGCAGGCTAGGAGGCTAGGGAGGATTATTTGCTTCCCCGCTTCCATAGACAGTGTGTAGAGTATATTCTTCGCCATCACTCATTGTTCTACTACCCCATCCGTGCCTGGCATCCGAGACATTTATGTCAAGCTCTAATTAGTGTTGGGTCTGGCTCTGAGTTAGCATGCATGTGAACTGATGAACAGCTCCCGGCAGTGTTAGCTTTGAAGGACTCGGTTCCGGTCATGGGTATGGCTACGGGGGTGGTGGGGGGTGGAGAACATACTGCAAGTAGTTGGTGTGATACATATGTGATGATGAGTATAATGGTATTATTTTCGTCGTTTGTTTCGGAACAGGTACGAAAGTTGTGGTTAGGCACATGACTCGTGCGTGGCAAAGAATGAATTGCATCTTTGGCGGCTACCCACGTACTGTAAGGCTGCATGGTTGCTCATATAACAACACTTTACTTCGGAATATCCCATCACACCGCTATCTATGCGGAAGCTTAACTCTCTCTCTCTCTCTCTTTTACTTCTATCCAGGCGCTGCTACCCCATATCACGTGGTAATTACTAAGTGATACCCCTGTTCTCCAATTCAAATCCCGAAACCTTCTGGCCGGGCTTTGCGAGTTCAGGGACACGGCACTTGTGATTGGACCATGGAGCGACTTTTCACTTTCTGGCCTGGACCTTTGGTCGGACCACACTGCGGTGCACTGTAGAGACCCTTATCTACTTTGGACATTTCCTCATCTCATAACATTATTCTCTCTCACTTGACCTGTGACTATATAGTGCACATACAAGTGCAGTACTGCAACACAAACATCTGTATACTTGTTGAACTGGCGCCGCCTACCGAGTTCCCCCCCGCCATTGTTACGCCATTGTACTCCAGTTCCGCAAACCCCGCGCTCACAAATCATTTTCGCCATCTCTACGTAGAACTGCCTACACAACTCTCCACAGAGGGGCTATAGGGCTGAATCGAATCTAAAGACAACCGCAGCCTTCTTGTCTAGGCTTCAGCGCAATGAATGAAGCAACAGCCAATCTGAAATATACTACCAGTAACTCCGCCTCGGGCAAGCCCAGGAGGAAGTTCGATAAACCACCTGTCAAACTAGCTTGTCTACAATGGTCAGCCTCCATCCGTTTTCATCCTGCTCGCCATAGCATTCCAGTTGCTAACAAACGTCCAGTCGAGCTTCACGTACGAGATGTGATGGGAAGGAGACATGCTCCAATGTATGCACTCACATGATGGAAGAATACTGAATGCCCCTGATCACTCCCATCATTGACAGCCACTTAGTGCCTTGCAAAAGACAAGCCCTGCACTTATACGCAAAGCAGGCGTGGCGGTGCTAGGATCCGCAAGGACAAAAAGACTGTAACAATTGAACTTGAACGTATCGAAACTGCGACTTCGTCACCTGACTCCGCGACCAATCAAATGGGTGCAAGTGTCAATCTTGAGCAGTCTGACTTGCTAGAGCTTTGCCAGCCTGCCGAAAGTAAGATGATCTAGTAGATCTAGTTGCTATACATGTTGACAATGTCCTCTAGCAAATGCCCTTCCTCTACCACTCTTCCTGGCTCAACCCGGAGCTGGATTGTTCTACCAAGACTCTTCATCCGAGGACGCCGACTTCATCTTTGATACCATCTTCGCGAGTAATTTTGAGCCGAACGATAGTGGTTATGGATCTCCTGAGCAATCACGCAAAAGCACTGAGACCGAAGAGCCTCGGTCGACAGTACTGCGTGTTTACTCGAGCGATGAAGACATGTCAGTAAGCCTTTTCGAGCAATTGTTTCGGCTTAATTTAATCATCTCTCCTCTCACCATGTACCTCTGAGCTATCCTACAAGTTGTAGATAGCAGATTCGCCATCGCCTCTGATTACTAACCCTTTGAAAGTCTCAACGCCTATTATGTATACATCCATCCATACTTCCCGGTACTACCACCCCCAGAGCCACATCAAGTGATAGACAATCCCAAAGCCGGTATGCAAGGGAAGACAGACGGCTTGTTCATCAACTCCAACTCCAGCGATTTCATGCCTACATCACCCCTGAGTCTCGCCCTCTCCGCCACACTAGCACTCATTCCTCACCCAGACGATCCCGATCCCACAAGCGATGAATCGGTTCTTCTTCGTCGCTGCCAAGCCCAGTCATTCGCGATATCTGCAGTAGAAAGTATCGAGACCGAGTCAGAAATTCTCTATTCTACAACAAAACCATCTGAAGCTCTCAGTGAAGGGCCATCACTACTACCTCGAAAACCATTTCATAGCAGATGCCCTGTTGAGAACGAGAGTATTGTTGCCTTGTTGATTCTTGCGACGTATGAGTATGCACAGCGGGGAAATATTTCCAAGTTGAGGACTCGTGCGGGCCAGGCTTTGGTGGCTGCTATGGGGTCTGGGTTGCACGCGAGAGGGAATGACGATGGACCGTATGCAGAAGCTGATCGTCGTGCTTGGTGGATGACGGTAAGTGCTTTTGATCGTTTTAAAACCTTATCATTGCTGACAATTCGATAGTACATACTTGTTTGCCAAGGGTCTATTCTAAGTAATACGGCAAGTAATCTACTCCTACGTGAAATCTACTTGTCTCATGTAAAAAACAGCCCTCAACCATTTATCTTTACGATCCTCGGTTCACGACCCCCGGTCCGACATTTCTGGCCGATCAAAAGGTACGCCTACAGTCCATGGGTTCAAAAGGTATTACCAAAAGATTCTAACCAGACAAATTTAGGCCTGGAAGGTATTCCTACAAGCTCAGCAAGTCATCATTTCGGCTACCCAATTTGTGCTCGACCTAGAAAATGCACTGAAGTCAAAATCAACCCAGACCTCGATAGGCGAGCGCATGCTAGAGCTAGAGGCTTTAATCGAGCCACTTGTCAACGATGGAGACCAATGGGCATTAGAACCATCTCTTCACACACCACTAGACTGGTGTGAAATGAAAGTCTGCCAGGCACTACGAGGAATGGCACGAATCAAGCTAAATAGGTACTTCCTAACTTACCCCTCAGCTTCCCATTTCCCTCTATTCCAGACTAACGATGCTCGTCAACAGTGCAAGAATAAAACTACACCGCTACAGCGCCTTCTACGATATACCCGTCTTCACCAAGAAACATTGCGACCTAGCCTCGACATCCGATCAAGCCAACCAACAAGCAGCACCAACACCAATCTGTCCTTGCAGCAGCAAATACCACAGCACAATTCAATCCTTCCTCAACTTTGATTTCACGCAACCAATGCGAATCACACCCTCCCCACCATCATCCTATAGCTCCACAGTACCCACACCATCATCCCAACAATCACCCCAAGTAACCCAACAATCCTGCTCAATCCTCCCCTTCTCCTCCCACTTCTCAGCAAAAGTATGCATGAAATCCGCGTTTAACATAGCACGCTCCTTTCAAAGCCTCCCATATCCCGATAACACTACAAACACACTAAACCTCAGAAACGAACTGAGCATCAAAGAATTCGAGAGACCGAGAATGGTTCCGGTTTTTGCTTGTTGCGCTATGCAAAGCAGTTACGCGATGGTTATGTTGTGTTATAAAACGAGGGCTATGGGTCTTGGAAGTGGTGAGGAGTCGCCGGCTGGGAGGTTGTTGAGTCAGTTGGGGGAGGGCCTGAGACTTGTTTTGGATGCGTTGAGCAATTATTCTATTGCATATGAGGCTCTGGGTGGGATGAAAGGTAGGTTGTCTTCCCTGCAAGATTTGATATCCGAACTTTGGCTGATTTGGAGATAGATCAAATTGGTGTCGCGGCTGATTCGGTAAATGTTATGCTGCGTGATATATCAGGCTCTAATATGGATGATTATTAGTTGTAGGAGAGGTGCATCTTGGTCGTTTAGATGAATACATGTGTTAATATGTATGATTTTAGGGAGGGGGTCTTGGGTAAGATTTTGTTTAGGTGGTTTAACATGTATTATTGTAGTATCTAGGAGTTTTTAGTTAGGTACAGTGTTTAGTTAGAGAAAAGTAAGTTATCTAATGCTGGACGGAATGGTTATTGGGGGCAATATGTAGGTCGGCATGTGGTATTGTATTTTGTGAACGATTTAGTGTGTGGATATAAATAGTTAGATAAATATCCCCCACAAGTAGGCTATTCACAACTCCTAGAGACTGATTTTTTATCTATGGACACCAAGAGCCAGTCTTTAGATACTCAGTCACGAGCAAATGCAACTAATAGAAGTCTACTACATATATACCTTCAAATAAGCTTCCCCATCCACCTCTACTTCTCCATCGGAATCCCCGTCTTAGTCTCAACATGCACCTCATTCAAAACATGCCTACCAATAAACGCCGCAGCAAAAATAGAAAGCCCCGCAAGGCCCGTATAGAAAATCCACATGTTTCTCAAACTCCAAGCAAAAGCCTCCTGAACCACGACCCTTTGCGCCTCATCACCGATAATTGCCACAACACCCACATTAGCAGCAGCAGAACCTCCACTCAACAAATCCGTAACATTTCTCGGAAGATTATGTGGTGGTGAAGATAAGGAGGGGATTTGCAAGTCCATTGAATTTTGGAATATTACTCCGCCGAGGACGACGGAGAGGGATGTTGCCATGTTCCGCACGAAGCCGAAAGTCGACGTTGCGGTTGCTACTTGTGATTGGGGTATTATGGCTTGGATTGCTAAGAGGGGCGCTTGGAAGAGGAGGCCGGCGCCGAAGCCGGTGAGAATTTGGAAGCCGATTATGGTTGGTATGGATGATGTTGGTGTGAAGTGGATGTAGAGACCGCTGCCGATTGTTAGGAGGGTTGTTCCTATGTATATTAGTTCGAGGTAGCTAGATGATTGGGGAGTTAGTATTGGTTGATTTAATGTGAGATTGGAGGGTTGGGGTTGGAGGGGGTGGAGGTTAGCTTACCGGCCCGTTCGATGGATGAAGATTCCTACGCCCATACCGGTGAGTGCTTCGGTTACTGTTATTGGGAGGACGAGGAGTCCTGACTCAAGGGGTGAGGCTTGACGCGCTGACTGGAAGTAGAGTGGAAGGTAGAACTCGCCTCCAATGTAGACCTGTGTCGACGTCAGTTCTGAAATGAAAATTTGTATGTAGACGAACTTACCATGCCGTGAAGAGCGCAAACAGCAAGACATGCAACGTTGGATCGGTTCTTGAAAAGCGAAAGGGGCATGAGTGGATACTTTGCAAGTCGTTTCTCGCTGTAAATAAAAAACCCGGACATCAGTGCCCCGAAGATAAGCAAGCAGAGGACCTGAGGAGATTTCCATCTAAGAGGCACGAATAGTCAGCATATCTCATCTCAGGGAGCGCCAAATCGAATAAAACAATAGACTCACGGAAACGTAGCACCACCAAACTCTAGCCCAAGCAAAACCATAACAGTCAAAGCTAGAATGCTCAGGCTCCCTGCCCAATCAACAGCTTTAATACCATCCTTAACCGAAGTCTTCGGATTATGAACATCTAAAAACAAAAACAACAATATAAAAGCAGTCCCACAAACGGGAAGATTAACCCAAAAACACCATCTCCAATTCAACTTCTCGGTAAAGGTTCCACCTAGGATAGGACCCACAGCTCCAGCAACAGCCCACATAGTCTCAAGAAGACCCATAAATAGGCTTCTCTTTCTAACACTGAAGAGATCTGACACGACAATCATATTCATTTCAAAGAGTCCTCCTCCAGCCACTCCTTGCAAAGCTCTACCTGCGATCAACATCCGCATGTTAACAGCGTTTGCACATAATGTCGAGGCGATGAAGAAGAGTGTTACTGCTGAGAGCAGAATTGGTTTGCGGCCCCAGATATCAGAGAACTTGGCCCATATCGGGATGAATGCTGCGTTCGCTAGTAGATAGGCCCCGCCGATCCAGACGTATCCTGAGGCTGAGTGAAGGGTTGATGTTATGGTTGGGATGGCTGTGGCTATGATGGTTTGGTCCAGGGCTGCGATGAAAACTGAGAGCTACGGGGAGGAGCTATATTAGCTTATATCTGAGTGGCCATCTTTGGACGGATATAGTAGGAATTGGGTAACTAGTATTGTTTTCTAATTATTTCCTCATTCTGCAGCTGAGTAGACAGAAGTTTCCATTTCTACTTCCACTTGTAGCGAGTTCTCTGGTCTCGGTAACTCTGCTAGCGACCTTCTTTTTCACTGTGCTGTCTGTACTCACCATTAAAGCCACCAGAACAGCAGCCATTCTAAGCTTGCTCCGCACTTTGACTGGCTCATCCATGACTTCCTGACCGACAATCCCACCCATTTCTTCAAGCTCAATGCCAATGTCACATGGTGCTACGATTGGGGCTCCGACATTTGTCGGGCTAACATGAAGCATTATTTCAGGAACTAATTCAGGTTCCATTATGCCTTTTTGGTTTGCCATTATTCGGAGAAAATATATATAAAGGGAGTTTTGGAATGATGAATTATAAACTGCGAGGAACGAAGTGAGAAACCAGATATTTTCAAAGGAAGTCTCTGCACGCGCGAGTCGTTCTACGGGCGTGGCCAAGGCTAGGGAACGAAGAAAAATGGGGAACGGAGCTCGGATATCGGTATTGAGATACTTAGTGCATTTCCGACGTGAAAACTGCACACTTGAACTGCGATTTCAACGATTTGCTTTGCTTTTTTGTAGGTTATGTTGATGTCTTGAGGATCGTTTGTGCATTGGTATTACCTGGTTTATTGGCTATAAGGCTCACCTGCTTTTGCAATTTGTTGATATCGAAGAGGGAAAGCGGAGTTGTTTGTACTGTACAACTAAATATAAAGGTTATGAGCTGAAAAATATCTCAATTACAGAGATATGCTCTCATAATTGATGGTTTTTTAAATCCTTAAAAGGCACAAGTACTAGAGGATAGTCTTGTTTGAATCTAATAGGAAGGAATTAACTGTCCAGTCAAGCTCATGTTAGATGTGTGCAGTTTGAGCACGAATGATCTAAAGGTGGTACTTGGTAACCATAACTGAAAGTGGGATTCATGATGCAGGTGATGACTTTAAGTGGGTCTTAGACTACGACAACTACTCTCCTCATGCAAGAGAACAGCCAAAGAGATGATCCTCCGCATGTGAAACGTCACTTAGGTGAAACAAGCAACAGGAAGCTAATACAAATCCTACTTTGGATTAGAAACACTGTCATAGAAGAAGGGGGCCTAGTTGTATTAAGGACTTACAAAACTAGAAGCAGCAATTCTAGTACAGATAAGGTCGGGGAGGATTGGGCTCAGAGCATATTTAAAGGGTATTAAAAGGGCAGACACAGCTGTGTGTTAGTGCTAGAGATCAAACGAGACGGTCTAACATATCCTTAGTGATTGCTTCTGATTTAGAGAGAGCACGAGGCTGATCGACTAATTCAGCAGGTGCTAGCTAGCGCTTTGAGCTTAAAACTTCAAAATGCAACCTATACCCACGAGACGGGTAGGACAGACTACTCAACAAGAAGCAACAAGATAGCTAGGGTGAGGGCCCGTTACTATAGTGTAGGAAGGGTAACTAACTAGGGTATGCAGCAATAACACACCAGAATAGGCAGTAGACCTCTAGTTAGGGTAGGGGGTTGCTTTTCTAGAGTCAATTTTTAACCTCATTTGTTATTTCGGTTATCAGAAAGTGACTGGAGGATTCATGGGCTTTGAACTGTATATAGAGCTCTTGGCATAGCGCTGGCATAATCAGCTAACTAGTGTATGGATTTTTATTTTTAAAAAAAGACAGAAAAAGAAAGGCGGAAGCCGATTTCGCTAGCGACTGTAGTAATGTACTGCTCAACTTTCAGCTCGATCGTCCTATCCCCTCATCGATCGTCGCTTGCCTAGCGTCTTTTAGGGGTTCGTGTGTTGCTGGCCGCCTTGTTTTCTGCCACGCAAAATTCTACTGTAGGGCGGGTTTTAAGGTCTTTAGCATACCTTCTTTAAAGGCGGTTAGTGTACCCTTACCCTCCATAAATACGCGCTAGGAAAGCGTCGGTCGACGAAGGGATACGTGTTATTCTCGCTCGATACTCCGTACTGCAACCTGCAATCTTCTTCACTGCCTATGTGAAACCCCAAGCTCCTCCCAGATAATTTAAGAACCTCCGCACACTATATATATAAACGACCGTTTTCACAGTCTAAGACGAGTAGTAACTGGTAGCTTTCGAGTTACTTGGAGAAGTGGACAAAATGCTGAAAAAATTATCTAGAGATGTCCTATTAATGACCAGTGAGCAGGTACGAGCTCTGTGACAGCCGCCGCGTGTTGCACTCTCTAACAAATGCAGATTTTAAGTAGAACCGATCTGAAGCGACTGTGTCAGGTTCCAACCCACATGATATTCTGTAGAAGGATATTAAAATATTTGTAGAATGATACTAAGACTTTATCGGCGCCCTTTGAAGACTTATCAAATCACGCCGCATCATCTAAAAACATTCCTAACGAGCCTTCAAGAACATTTGCTACTCTATTATCACAATGACCCACACTAAGAGGACCTGTCCGAGAAATCTTTGTTGCATTGTCCAAACACTCGGCTCTCTAGCTGAACTATTTGGAGTCCGTAAACCTTTCCCAAGGCAAAGTGATGTCATTCGGACTTTCTTTACACATTCAATTTATTCCCTCCGCTCTCGCTCGCCATTATACATCCCACGTCGCCCTCCTACCTAAAGACTTACTCCTGACCGTCACTTGTCAGTGATTTCACTCTTCGCAGTTGGAGATGAAGTAATGATGTATCTTACCTATACCACCGGCAATGGATTGGCCTTAAGATGGTTGGCCCACTCAATGATGGTACGTGCATTACTGACAAGGTCCAACTCCCCACCGAACTTCCGAAAGACATGATTCTCATACTTATAAAACTGCACCTTCAGGCCAATCTGAATCATAGCATACACATTTCTGGTATCATTATCATTGTTCTCGCAAACAGTCTCCAAATGTTGTTCTGTTGATTGCCAAGGCTCGCCCAATTTCTTACTCTCTGCGAGGAGAAACTCGTACTCATAAGTACTTCCACCAGGCCTACACAAGAGCTTAAAAACGCTGAAGTCAGGACGTAGAGACCCGGCCCTGTCTTCTTGTACCAAGGTATACCCTTCCCGTCGAGTGAAGAGCCACTGTAGGATCTCGCTCAAAACTCTTCGGTAGAGGGTCTCGGCCGAGTCAGGGTGGCGTTGGACAACAGAGAGTCTTGCTTGCACGTGCGGGTCGTCGAGATAAGTCCGTTGCGGTGGAGGATTTGGGTCGTCCAAGCGAGCCCGGCCAGTTCGCTGGTTGTTCCTAGGTGACAAAGTTTAGAGAGTATCGCAAAAAGAGCAACTGAGAGATGAACAGAGGGAACTATTACCATTGTGGCCATGCTTTAGTTGTGTCGCGAGCCCATATATCCTAAGGCCAGTCAGTCCACACTTTAACAACTAGGTCGGGATGAAGGCCAGGTAGTCATCTTACTCCGGCAGCATCTTCCCAACCAGTAGGAAGGCTATAAGTTGTCTGTCGACTGGTACGATTATAGTAATATACCTGCCCGGCCGCGTTTGAGTATTGATGCCAAGCATTTCCGGCTAGCAGTCCGAGGTCATATGTTGCGGGGGCTGCCATAGTGATGTCCTGAATTGATGAAAAGAAAATATTTATAATTTAAGGAACGTTTAATGAATGTTTGCACTGTTTCTAGAGCTATTTGGTATTTAGGAAAAGAATCGAGGACGGGGTTTTCCAGAGCTTTATATACACAGAAGACACGAACAAATCTTAAAAGGTTTATAAGTTGGTGGCCACTGTGCTTGGGCACGGTCATGCTAGCTAGGCCGCTAGGCGGTTACAGTACGGAGGGCCAGCGGTTATGTTTTGTCACCGCGGGTAATGACAAGGAATTTATGTACGAAAGGGGGTGGTCAGAAATCATGACCACCCCCCTGGTCGAAAAGTGTCGCTTAAAACCTACTTCAGCGTCCTCTGGGTGCGTAGTTCTAATACCGTGATGCTAAAAATGCGTAAGTTTAGTCACGCTAGACCAGGGGGTGGTCATGATTTCTGACCACCCCCTTTCGTACCAAACTTTGGTTTCTGCCACTTTCTCTTCTTGATCAGTATTCTGCCTATCGCTTGCCCCAGTAGACGGTGACAAAATATAACCGCCGAACAAGACTAGGGTTTGTTTCAATGTTGGTCGGCCTGGACATGACCGTGATGAACTCGCTAAACTGGAATGCTATAGAGAAATGGGGGCGAGCTAGCAACGAGGCTCAATTAAGAAAATCTATCGTTTGAAAAAACGACGATAAGAAGGGGCTATAAAATATGCTGAAAAGTATCTATCTATTAGGAAAGGACACAAGGTTTGTGTCGTAAATTTTCAGCAATTAATTAATTAACAGTGGTTTCGATTGTTCATATTGTAATACGCTAATTTGACTGGGCTTCCGGGATTTTGCCGCTTGTGCAGGCGCTTAATAACCGCCCTCATCTACGTCATTACCTACTCTTCGCTCTATCAACTATATCAAACATCAAAATACGCACGTCCACAAAACAGACCCTCTGTTGCGAAGCGCCATACTCTCTTGATCCTATGTCGACAGCTTTCCAGATCACCGCAGAAGGTATATTCCCCTTGCCCTCTTTTCGTCCCTCAAATATGGACCCTCACACAATACGCAGGGCTTGTGTACGCGGGTACCAGACGAAGAGTCGATGTCGACGATGCAGTTCCATTATTTTCTAAACTTCTGAATGGCAAATCTAGAGGTAAATTTCACTGTCACCTCTTGCTTCAGCTAGCTATTAACCCAACCAGCGGCCACTTTCAATGCCCTGTCCCAAGGCATAAATGTCGAATGGACTTTACAAGACGATGTCGTGAATCCCCTCGGCGACAAGCGCCAGGCCCTCGTGACAGTCTATACCTTCGACCTCGACAGCGACATACTACTCTTCGCGAATGCATCCCAGACCCTCCAGCTTCCACTCTCCCGTTTGCGCGAACAAAGAACTGTGGCTCTTAGTGAGTTCACTGCCTTTGAACCACCATCTCCGCCTGCACTTAACCTACTTGCCTTCCCCCCACCTCACTGGACGCCGTCCCAACCCCTCTCCTCTCGCACTGTTCCATTTGTGACGCGTGTCCTTTCAGATTTCGCCCACCAATGGCGACATATCCTCCGCCGGCCCTACGCTGATTCTACCTTCCGCAAGCTTGTATGCGCCATTATCTGCATTGCAAGCTTGGATTTCAGGATTGTGGAGGAGGCTTCGAGATGGATGCATACTTCTGAACGAGGTCCGTATGTGTGGATCCACGATCTCCCCTCATGGCAGCCTTGCGAAAAGCATTTCTTCCGCTTAGGACGCACTACTGTTGTACTAGACCAGGATCTGGAGCATGCGATGGCGCTTGTGAAAGAGGATGTTGCGGAGAAGAACAAAAATATGGTTGCGGATGGAGTTGCCAGCGCGTGGCCGAACAAGTTTAACACCTATCTTCTCTTATCTGTAAGATACATTGTTTTGTGTAGTATCGATGGCCAAGGCGCATTGTCATACACAGCACCAGCGGCTTTTCTTAACGGCATCGACGCTCCACCACCCGCTACGATAGCACTACTTCTCCAGGGTCTCTCAATCGCGTTTCCTCTACCTCGTACATGGATTCATAACCTCCCGATCGAGATCCAAGACCGCATCCTAGGGCATGTTTCTGATGGCTCGATCGAAGGTGCGAGGTTAGGGTGCCTGTTGGATCTGGGCTCGCCGTTCGGCTGGATGAGGACGAAGGATGAGTCAAGGCGGGGGGGCCATATTGAGAGGCATGAATCGTATACCCACCGTTCGGAGGTGACGCCTGTGGAATCGCAGATTTGGTTTGAAAAGACATTTAGTGGGCTCGCGTATCGATAACTGCTTTGACTAGTTGGGAATGGCGTGGGATAGGGAGAAGGGAGGTAAGAGCGAGGAAGGTCTAATACAGCAATAGACTCTTCCAGCAGGGGCCAGCATATTCGGTACCAACAGGGACTAGTAATAGGGACACTGTTGGATATACTATTGGAGGTATCTCTGGATATCCATTTTTGAATGTTTCCTGAATCGGTCATGTGGTTACCAAACAGATGTCAGAAATTTAGCCGATTATGCTTACCTGTTTAAATGACGATATTGAATCTCTTAATATATAATGGGTCAGGGTAAATGAAGTAATCGGCGACCATACTGTTATTATATTGAAATGCATATTGATTAGCAATTCGAACATTGCCATATTTGTCTAGAACCGTGACGACGTCTGCGCTGTTTCCAGGTTTAGAAATCTGTCCTATTAATAGCTTTTGCTGCTCTAAACGTGACATTTCCTTTGATAGAGGAAACCGTCCTCTAAAATGACCTTGGTAGTGATAATGTTACGTGAAGTTTTTCCATTCATTGTCATGACACAGAATCATAGGCCGTAAGTAGCAGAGCCCTAAACAATCTATATTTTCAGGGTACTATAGCTTGTATTCTTTAGGGTAGTGCGGCCTATATTTTTAAGGTAGTACAGCCTGTACTTTTAGAGAGCCTGTCCCATTTTGCTGGCTGAAAAGGCATTCTAGAGGTCGGAAGAGTTTTGACCCAAGCGAGCATAATAATCCTCCATACTCGTGATTCTACACTTTGCAGGATCATTTTGCGATTGGAGGCTTACAGTTGTGTAGGTGGCGGGCCTATGAAATGAGTAAGCTCTGCACCACTCAAAAAGTGATGGCTCATATCTGAGCCAAGCATAGCCTAACCTAGATCGAGGAACTTATTAAATGAGGGCTCAAGAAGGCTAGATTAGGTAGAGGTCGAGAGGAGGGAGAAGGCTGGCCTCAGCCCTCAGAACTTTTGGATCTTGAATGACCTGTATTCACAGTACAAGTTGTTTTTTCTGGCATTCAACTAACCTTCTACTGTTAATGTATCAAAACTGAAACAAGTGCTTTGCATTTACGCACACTTCAGTCACCTGAAATTACATCTTTTAGCTTTTCAGCTGGTGATTTCATTGTAACAGGGATTCTTATTAAAGACCTCATTTGTGCACTTAATGGTGTTGCTGCATCGGAGTACCCAGAGCTAGAACGAGAATTGCATGGACTACAACGGGCACTAGATGAGATTGAGCGATTGAAACCTGAGCCTGGTCAAGAAGCAGACGTAAACTCCGTGAAGGTAGCAGCGTTAATGTGCCAGTACCCACTAGAGGAGTTCAAAACAAAGCTAAAGAGCTGCAAGAGGCTTTCGCGTCATAAGAAACAGAAAATGTTTGACGTAGTCAAGGGCTGGGGACAGAAAATACATTGGAACTTGTCTATGTCCGATGAAGTACAGAAATTGCCTGCATATATTGGGGCTCATGTTGGAAGCTTGAACATGCGATTAACGACCCTCGGGTTGGCAACAATGGCCGTATCAAGCACGGAGGCCACAGAAAGAGGCGACTGACTTAAGCTAGACTGGAGGACCAGGCTTCTAAATTCAGTGAGAGTAGCACCAAAGTAGACACACTCTCTATACGCTAGTTGCTGGGCAGCTGTTGCCTTTGGTCCAAAGCTTAGTAGAATTAGCCGAAAAGGTGTGTGTGGGCTTCAAATCTGCAGATCATGGCCTATTTTACAAGTCTACAAAGTCACTCAGCTCAGATCGATATAAAGCATACTTGGTTCCAAGAGCCTATGAGGTTGGAGGATGCATTTGGCCGTGTTATTCCCACCCCAGCAGAGTACAGGTGGAGTGTAAGATTTTCATTCTTTATAAAGTTCGTGCCATTAACAAGTCTATAGACAATAGAAGTAATCATTCGTGATCAATTTAGCTATAGGCCAGGCCATGACAAAGTTTGTGTGTTGAATCTGGGTCCAGATACTTGGTGGGAATAATGCGAAGACCGGGAGATAAAGGTGTTTCGAAGTCATTGATGGAAATGGCTGGAGACGAGAAGGTGAAAAGGAGCAGTAGTAAATTTCCAAGGAAAAGAGTGACAAGATCCTTACTTGCCTAAATCAAATCGGTGACTCAATTGGCAGAAACCATTGCTCTAAACCAGTTTAGGCAAGGATGCGGTATGTCGCAGTGTCGTTTCGCTAAACCCAAGACGCGTGCCCTTTTCGCTTTCTCTTCTCTTCTCTCCTCTTCCTCTCCTCGCATACAACGACTACCCATACTCAAGCATATTGATTGTTGAATACTTGTCCCATCTCCTGGAGTCTATGGGCTCCAGACCACATATTTCTCCGCTCTCCTCGTCGCCAGCCTCACGTAGCAGGATAATTCCTCTACGCCACTCGAATCAGTAGCCCTAGTTGGTCGCTGGTTCACCCTTAGGGTCAGTAGCCTAAGTTATTGTCTCGCCTTTAGGATCAGTAACCTCCGGTACTGGTTCTCCTGGGATTAGCAACCTAAGCTGCTAATTCCCCCTTCTTTTCCCTCAGGATTAGAAGTCTTTTCCTTTCTTCGGAAGGTTGACCCCGAGGCTGCCTAGTGTATGCCGAATAAATCCACAGAAACTAAAAACCCATCATGAACTGGCCCGCGGATCCTTCTTCTTTGGTGGAATTTCCTCAAGAGGAGCCATCTGGTGATACCATACCGCTAAAGGCGATATGGAACTTGATCCGGGAAGTAGAATCCCGAAAACAATACTACTTGGTAGAGTTTTATGATAATACCAACAAGAAGTACTTTGTGCTAGATCAAGACTTCGAGAGGAACTACAAACAAAAGGTAGACCAATGGAAGGAGGAGAAAGAACTCTGGTGGAGAGCAGCCAGCTATGGCCGAAATTGGCACATGGACGATGAAGACGTGGTATTGGAACGCGTTCCTAAGAGAGGACAGTCGAATGCCCCATCCACACCGACGCAATTACCAATGCAACCGGCCATTGAACGACCTCCTCAGCCTGCCATTGGTATGGGATTACCGTCAGCGTCTCGTCCTATCAGTGAAAGCCCTCCTCAAGCAGGCGCCTTACGACAGACTGCAATCCCAGGAGCATTCCAAGCACGCCGACGACAGCTACCTGATGCAGCAGAGCCACGGCTGCCACAAAGCATACCAAGACAAGACGGATACGGCGACAATGTGAACCAAGACCTGAACGCGGCATACGAAGAATCCGTGGAAGAAGTGGCGAATGAACCTGAGGGTACACAAGTACAGCCAAACCGCGATGGGAGGATGAATCTGAGGAGGTTAGGTAATAAACTGGTTGAAGCATACGGCGAGAGTATCAACTCAGTACTTTCGGTCGCTCTAAATATTACTGGACTGCCTTGTGACAGCTGGGTTGAGAAGAGGAAGCATAGCTCTGCTTACACCTTCACAGGTATGAAATTTGGATTGTTGACTATGCTAACAACCATCGACCAGGAGATACTAGAACACGTCATCAAGGGAGACCTTGCTAAGACCCATAGCTCTCAGGGTATTGTGGGGTCTCTTGGTTTGAAGCTCCATGCGCTGAAATGTGGAAGAAACGAGAAGAGACCGTGCATTTATATACAGTACCTGGTCGACGACAAAGGGGAAGGAACACCGCCGGGAATCCTCAGACAAATCATTCGGTACGTCGAACTATACCTCCGAGGAAGAGACAAGCCAGCAGATGTCGAATCACACGATTTCGCATGGATTATTGATTCCTGCCACAAGAAACCAGGGTCTTGGCAGAGAGAATCGGTGCGACAAGGCCAGAGAAGATACTTGAGCAGCAACGCTTCCCCAGTTCAATGCCGGTTGTGGATTGACTTTGTGAAAGAGAGACTGCTTTCCGAACTTCCAAGCATTCCCCTCGCACGACCACTGGCCGAGTGTGGTTATGCTTCGATGCCATTCGATCGCCTAGAACAGCATGCCAGTCACCGGAGCTCCAACTATCTCATGAATCTGGTCGAAGCAATATGCATGGCCATGTTCAACAAACGCTGGGCCATACGACAATACGTCCTCTTCCATACAAATCACAGATCAGACGCAATGTTCGGAGAGATCCTTCTGAGTCGCCTCTCCCTTTGTTACATTCAGTACGGCGGCGGCTTCAGTCACCAGATGGCTGGAATCAGTAATCGAGACGCCAATGACATAGACGAACAGACTCCAGAATACTACGTTCTCCGACAGAATACTTTTCTCAACAGTACGAATTTCGAGGTGCTCAAACAAGAGTTATCGAAAATGCAGGATCAATTAGTCTCGATCAACAGGGACTTGGAAACGGAAGACGGTATTGAGGCTAGGGCTGAAGAGCAACTGCTGGCAGCGAAGAAGGAATTTGTAGAGGAGATGCAGAGTGCTGAGGAGCTTTGCAAGGAAGTTGGCAATGCTATTGGTTCCATGGTAGATCCCGTTTCAAGGCAGGATCGGTATTTGAGGCTAATAGGACCTTTGGAAAGTCTTGTTCAATTTATGAAAGACAAGGACAACAAGGACATATAGTGACATATAGTCATTTAAATATTAGCCCTGCTTCCTGCTTCTGAATTTGATATTATTGACAGGAGGGAAGAAGATGAGAAAGTACCTTATACGTCTTGACTTTAGCGAAACGACACCGCGACACCGCGACACACGGCGCCATCTCGCCTACTTTGATTGGGAGCCATGCCACAAATAATTGACTTGACTAATAATTAATCCGTCGTGGCAACTGACTTGATTGGGACTGACTTTGGATAGACACAACTATTTAGTTGAAGGATTTGGGATGAAGAATAGAACCTAGGCTTTGGGGGAGTTGATTCTAGAAGACTAGGTTTGCTTCTCTTTGTATCATTACTGCAGTCTGCCGCAGTCTGATGCGGCTGAAGGAAAGATGAAAGAGATGAAACAGGACACTAGATAAAGAGCAGGTAACATAAATAGGTAGCTCTTAGGTCCTCATCTCAATCAAGCTTGTACCTTGAGACTTATCTTGTGGTTATGAGCCCGGTAAACTCACTCGATCTAATTCACTTATTTGAGTAATTGGCTGGAGTTGAACTGAGCTCTTGGGCAACTCACTTGATGTTACACAGTTGATTTAAATTTGTCATACGGCACATCTAGCACGCTTCACAAGCTGTAAAATACTTTTCACCGCTTCTAAAATCGATGGATATTGCCAAAGACGTGTTGCACTAGTGATATACTAATCACGCGATCCAGCCTCGCTCGAGGATATCCATCAACAAAATCTTCGCTCTTGAAAATCTTCTTCTTTTCTCCTCATTCCTCAGCTTCACACCCCTTTCAAAAAGGTCTTTGGCATCGCCACCATTTCCAACCTTTAGCGTATGTATAACCCTTTCTTTGGCTGTATTCAACGAGAAGATTCAATATGGAGAGTGCGCTGGCTCCAGTGGAACCTGATACCGACCTTCGGAGCGCGTTTTGGGGCTTCCCAGCTCGGTTTGGCCAATCCAGCGGGTTATGGATCACCTCCAGTTGACTCGCGGACTGGTTACGGTGCTGTGGAGATCGAGGCACTGGTTGTTCGAGCTCACTTGAGCATGTGGCTGTATTCGCCGGCGTGTCTCTATATCGCCTGAGCACCATCTCCCCACGCATTCAAAGCTTTTTGAAAGCTTGCTAACATGTGTGCGTAGACTCGCCAGGTTTCGGCTCCAGCTCCAGAGGCAATGGAGAAAGATACTCTAGCGCAAAATCAAGCTCCGGGTACCCAGCCCGAGCCCGAGCGACCAGTTCTAGAGTCCGAGTTTGACCCCGAATTTGGTATTCCAAACGCCAAACCGCGACCGTCAATTCCTGCCGCCAATGTACCAGATAATTCAGTCACGGGTCCAACCATGGGTCAGAAGCGAAAGGTCGATGACTCGGACATGACTGATGGAGAGCTTTACCAAGACAAGGTCAAGTACATGTTGTCCAACTGGAGAAAGTATGGACGCAAGGGACACCACGACCCTTCCGTCCTAGGGATCAGCAAATTCAGACCCTGCACGATATTTGTGCGTGCTGCTGATGAGAAGGACGTCCCTCCGAGGAAATTCGAAGGGTGGACTTTCAAGTATAATCTTGACCATCAGGCTCCCGGTATGATTTTCAAACACGCCAAATACATCCTTCCTATGCGGTATGGTAACTTTGTCCTGATGCAACCCTTTGACGACGTTTCTCAGACCTTTCCACATGGAAAGATCAAAGAGGACAAACTGGCAGATCCAGGTAACATCACTCAGTTTATGAAGGACCGTTATAATATGGTACTACAGGAAGCCGATAGTCAAGCACTCGCCGAATTGGGAACAAACGCGGTTAAGGATAAAGGTCTTTATATCCATGGCTGCACAACTAAGGGCAGATTCCAATTTGACGACGTCGATTATGAGAAGAACGAAACAGTAGAAGAGTTTCTTCACTACTTGAATGCTCCAGATCAAGAAAAACTACGCAAGGACTATACGGACTTCTCTCCTCGTGAGTACGTTGTTGCAATCGTTCGCCAACAGCAACATGTAAAAGAGGACCTCGAAGTGTACTGGCAAAAAGAAATGCGTAAGGTTATCCATGAAGGCGTTTGGCACTTCTATGAGGAGTTCAAGGGCAAGAAAGATGGGGAGCTCTTCAAGCAGTTCACCGAAGATGATGATACAATAGAGCTCACGCGCCAAGACTGGATGCGCAAGACCCACAAGGTAGACGGCGCTTTTCTCTATGGCGTGCAACCAGTTCGTAAAGGCTTCGGTACGAACCGCGAATGGGCAGTTGTCATGGGTGCCACCCTTATATTCGAAGTCATGGCAGAAGCCAAGAAGATCGAAACTTACTTTGCACCATCGATCACACAACGAGCTTTTGTAGGTGCTTTCAAGAAGAATGGCTACCGTGAGGTTCACGTGTACATCCGGCGAATGGGGGGTATAACACTTCCATCTATCGACGAATCCACTCGCTTCAAGGTCAAGTACTTCCAGTTTGAGAAGCCCAAGGCCCAGAACCCAGAAGAAATGGTCATCGACCAGCCGGAGAGCGATGAGCCTCAGCTCACGGGATGGGACAAGGGTGATATGCTTGCAGCACCTCCAATGGCACCGAGAGAAAAGAAGGCTAAGCCAATCGAGCTCAAAGGCCATGCACGATGGATCGACATTGACACCGAAGCCGACTTCGTTCTCCAGATGACCATTCCCAAGGAAGATCAGGTCCACTTTTCTCGGGGCCAGGAGATATACCTCTCTCTTGAGATGATACGCAACAACATCCCGACCATACGCCAATTGAAGGCTATTGACAGAATCTCCCAGAAGCCTGCAAGTAGGGGAGACAACACGGCCCGGCGACTGCGCATGCAGCAATTTTTGCGGGGCGAGGGACCCTCTATGGGCATCAGTGGAACAAGCGTGATTGATCAAGCTCTAGATGCGCTGAAAGCTCAAAAAGGCAAAGCTCAACACATAGCTGCCCTTAAGGAATGGATTGAGCTTAAGAAAGGCCAACTCAACCCATCCCAATGCAAAGCCTTCAACGATGTCTTCACAAAGCGTGAATTCATGAACCTGATCCAGGGACCCCCAGGCTCTGGAAAGACCGCAACTGTTACTGTAATGGGATACGCCTTTGGTTATGCCGGCTACAAGACACTGATATGTGCGCTAACGAAAGCTGCAACAAGGAAGCTCTTGACGGAAATCATACACTTGCATGAGGCGGAGATCGCTCGAGTCCCAAATGCCGTACACTGGATGAACATCATATACTTCCCAAGCGACTACGCCACCAAGAGCAGTGCAGCCGAGTATGGAAGTCTCATGATGTCAATTGACAAGTTGCGAGAAGATACCTCCGTTCCAGAGCATGAGCGCAAGTACCACTTGTTGACTCACATCATTCGACGAGTCAAGTCCACAGTCAGGGTCGGCGTTAAACCGGGACAAGGTCGCGGAGCCTACGACCAAGCAAAGAACTGGTTGGATAACCTCGAGGCTCTCAGAACTGGCGTTGAACTGACACCCAGCCAATATAGCTCGTTCGTGGAACTTGCCATGGTAGAGACTGACAATATCATGATGGAACCCAAGACCAAGATAATTATATCGACATGTAGTGGTGCTGGCCGCCTTGGTGACATCCACTACAGCGATGCTCCATCAACTGGAGAGGCCAAGCACAAAGAGAACTGGAATGCAAAGGGAAAGCCAAGAGGGCCAAGGGAAGGGAAAGGGTACACCGCCCCCACGGTCCACCTCAATCAATTCGTGGTGGATGCGTGTGTGGTAGACGAAGTTGCTATAGCAACTGAAACTGAAGCTTTGCCAGCTTTACAACTGGGACCTGCCTATGTCGTAATTGGGGGGGATCAACAGCAGAACCGCGCGTTGCCGGGGACGCTGTTTGAGAACCCCCACTGCAACCAGCGACCAGTTTCTTTGTTCGAGCGTTTGTATGGCGGGTTTAGGGCACCCTGCCAGAGATTGAACACGCAGTACCGAATGCATCCAGAGATATCAGCATTTCCAGGCATGATGTCTTACGGAGGATTGGGTAATGCACCGCAAACACGATCTTTGTCTGAAATGTATAAGAGTGTCAAGCAGTACTGGGACTCATCGGAAATGGAGCTCTACAGAAAGTCCGAGGCTGCTGGTGGATACCGTTCCGGAGGTGAGTGGGGAACTGGTCGAGAAGGCGATGACAGGCAAAAGAGCATACGACGTCTACTCTGGAACACTGTAGGGAGCCGCGCCGCGCCTCTTCCGGGATTCAACTCATTGAGAAACTTCCACAACGTCAATGCAATGGTCGAACTGGCTGTCAGAATGGCAGAGTTTGAACCCGTAGGCGGCGTATCGCCCATTGATACCAAGAAGATCCGAATGATTACGCCCTACAAGGCCGAGGCCCGTGATCTCCACCGTGTACTCAGAATACGATGGGAGGCGAGTAAACTCGACATGGAGACTCTTCCCCAAATTGTAGTTCTTGACAATTTCCAGGGCGATGATGCTGAATGGGTCTTCTTGTCCTTGACCCCTGCTAACGGTAGTAAAATCGGTTTTATGGGCCAATGGAATCGAATGAACATGGCCTTGACACGTGCAAAGTCCGGCGTATGGTGTTTCGGAAACCTGGACTCGTGGCGTTCGGAACTTTTTACCATGTACAAATCGGTTTCGAAGAAGTACGCGCTGTTCATAATCGACCTGCTCGACAAGCACGATATCATCATTTACCCTGTTCCTGGTAATCTTCCAGCTTCGGTCGAAGAAGCCCGTACGCCATACACTCAGTGGTCAAAAGTTCTCGAGCCGACACCGACAGTTAAAGACAAGAAGAATGAAGGGGAGATCCGCGAATACAAGGTCGATATACCGAGACAAAAGAAGTACGAAAAGGTGCTTCTACAGAGACTGCAACAGTATGAGTCTGCATGGACGAAGTGGATGGGAAAGTATGAGGATGACAATTCTATTGCGCTTCCCATGATACCTGGCCTCGAGGAAGAGATATCGCCTGAATGGGATGATAACATGGCAGGACTGGATAAAATGATTTCGGTCATGCCCACTATGTCATCGAAGCGCCAGAAGCCAAATGGTGATGGAGATGATGATAGAGATACCATTTCCAGCGACATCAGCGACACGGCGAAATTGTAATGGAAGCGGACGCCAAGAGGTATTTTTCGAGTCATGTAAATTCTTTTGGAAGCATTTTACCTAAAGAATAAAAGAGCTTTCTCTCAAGAGTCTGATGATATCGATGATATGGTGATTCTGATGATTGTTAATCGTGAAGAAGGAAGTAGCAGAGGATCCATGGCTGGAGGAAGTGGTCTGTTGCGGAAGATGAAGTGAGTAGATATGATTGCGAGGGAAAAAAGGGTGAAAGGTGAATAGTGAGCGGGGGAATAGTAAATGGTGAGTGGTGAGTGGTGATGAATTTGATGTTGGTGTTGGAATAAAGTTTCTGGGCGTGTTACGTAATCAAGGCGCTACAGTCAACCCCCTGTTAAGACGATCCTCGAAATGCCTTTAGTGCGATATATTTTCTCTGACCAATTCTTTTCCCATATAAACCCTAATATCTAAGATATCGTTATAACAGGAGTGAAATTACCCAATTAATCCCGTTTATGCTACATTTATGCTGTATTTATACAGGGTATTAGCTCGCTAGCGTATTATATAGCTAATCATGTTATTTATATACAAAATTATGGATTAGTTAGCCGTCCTATTTAACGATATCCTTAATAAGACGTTATTTTTGGGCTAACGGATTACATCGTCTTAACAGGGGTTTGACTGTAGTACCTAGTGATTGCCTCGTAACTTTTGCAGACTCGCTTCAGTTGGGGTAACTAACTTAACTTCAGCAATTGATGTGATTAACTTCATTATTTTTTAAGCTTGGATGACTGACTTGATTAAGAAGCTTACCGAGCACCATACGTGGGTGAATTTGAATCTGAAAATAAGTCACATATCCTATGTACAACATGAATCCTATCATCATACACATATGAGCGCTGCACAAAGATAACATCATGGGCGAAGCATCAGAATCATCAGCCTACGAGTGCATGAATATTCCTTCCCGTCCCCATATGCCCACCTCTATATATTCCATATTCACCATCTCATGGGGCACGACCGTATCGCTAATTCTAGTATTGATGTTGATCGACTTACGCTCGGTGTTGACGTTCCAGCTCCGGATCAGAGATCCCTAACTTTGCCAATAGTGTTTATGTAAGAGAGTCATTTGCAAACGCCGTCCAATACTCCCTATAGAAAGCACTCGCGACAAATCTCCATGTTTACGTTCCAGTTCTTCATTTCATAATCGCTTCTTCTTCTTCTTCTTCTAATTCAAGTGTTGCACTTAAGCATTTCGTTTCGTAATACTTAAGATAGTATTTCTTGCCCCAATATAAGCTGTATTCATAGTATGACTGTACTTTTCAGTGAATTTTAGCTTGTTCGGACAACATGGAATATTTATATTACAAGGAGTCATAAATCATTAGTATAGAAAAAAGCCTCTAAACAGGCTTAACAAAATCCTGAAACCAAACGCTATCGTTATCACTCAACTTCGGCTTGGGTTTAGAAAATCTTTTCAAAAGCGGTCGTAAACACCCAAGGCTCCCGGCAATGATACCAGCGTTCAACTCAATACTGAAAACATTCCAATTAGCACACCGGACGTCAAGAGCAGAAGATGAATAACCTACAATGCCCAAACTTCGAAAGAATTATAACTGTTTAATTATTAGCTCGAATGGTCATAATGGAAGAGTCCTACGGGCTTACAAAACACCCTCCATATTCGTGTATTTCCCTTCCCACTCAAAAATCCCATATACAAGCTTAATGATCGAAGCAGTAAATGCTCTGCATTATGTTGTATTAGAAACGAAGTCGCTGGAGGACTAAGGATAAGGGATAAACGTACAAGAATCCAACACCGAAAATGAAGACTAATGCCAGACGACCACTTAATTTCATATGTAGTTTCCAAGTTAAATGCATTGGTCCTATGGTAAGAGCCAGATCTGCTAGTAGAATAACCACTATTTATCATTAGTATTTAATTCCCGTCGCTTGTAAGGCAATACTATACCATTGTTGAGAGTTATCGACGTCTGAGAAACCTGCCATGGAAGACATGATCCTACTTCTAAGGATAGATCCCAGTAATAAGGGATAGGAGAACAACAAAAGATCTGGATAAAAACAGATATGATTGTAATAAGTCCTACGGCGACTAAGAGGATCGATTAGCATATTCCTAATTTCATGCTGGTTACAGGATGTACCTTGGATCGTAATTAGATACCTTCGGTGGCTGGCTTCAGCCACAATCTTCATGAGAAATGTTGCTACTGAAATTTTGACCAGACCCGTGCCTATATACATCGTAAGGCTATAAAAGTAATCTATGTGGAGGATCATCGTAAAATTCTGGTCCGGCACTAAGCGTGGGTAATGACCTATGCCGTACGTAATCTGCGCTATGATAAATCCGACTGTTGTGAGACTCATGACCTGTTGGTGAATTAGTGACATTATTTTGAGATTTTGAAGAACTGTTCTTGCCATAGATGCGGTCATTACATAATCCGACCAGTCTAATTGATGCTGTATATAAGCACGTGTGTATATGCGCAGGAGGAAAACGGAGAATGCCGAGATAGCAACACTTATATTAATAAACAAGAGTCGCGCCGTGTAGTCATTGTTTGATATAGGTAGTGGTATAAACTCAGCCATCGCTGCTTTCAGAATTTCGGAATGAGGGGAGACACAGGAGAGATATTTGGTCGCTTCAAAGACAGAACTGAAGCACCAAGTGCAGAATATATCTCAAGTGTAGAAGAGTTCTGGAAGCATAGCAGATGACCTTACTTTCGTTATCTACAGAGCTAGCGCCGGTCAGATAATTCAAACACAGATGAATCAAATTGTGAGGCTGTTGAATAAAACGAACGAGCAGGATATCCGGGTCGTCTGATCATCTGATTAGACTTAGACGTAAACTATATGGTTTCGTAAAAGACCGAAGCTTGTTTCCTGTTTCAGATCGTTGACAACAAATCCTTTGCGAATTTTTGTCCCGTGCTTTTGTTTGGTACCTTTGTACCTACGGAAGGTCGAGTCGTGTGGCGTAAGCGAAGAGCTCGAGCGGTGGCAGTAATCCCCTCATTTAACATTTGCTACGAAGGCTGTCGATCATAACGGTACTCAATACTATACAATGAAAGCAAATTCATACATCACCAGTCGAGGCCGGCCTTGAGGCATACTAAAAAGTGAGGAGAATTGCGCTATTTCCGGCCTTAAAAGATGTGACACTATCAAACCTCAGCAAGCCACGTCCCGACTAGCGATATCTGAATTTGCTAGATTATACTGTAGTATAGACAGCGCTTCTTCCTAGAATGAAGGCATACTTCAGGCGTCAATAAGATGCGGATGCAGTTACAGAGTCGAGAGCGAACATTAAGTGAGTTACACGTTCCTAAACGAGCGGCAATAGGCCTATCCGTCCCGGAACCTCTCTCCGTCGCGTTCGTTCCGGGTCGGTGGAAGCGAAGTAGTCCTACGTCTAAATAACTACTCTATTTACTCATTTAAATAAATCAAAGGCTCATATAAGTATAGTAGATATATTAAAAACAATGCTAGTGTTGTGTGGTATTAAAAGGTAAATTACAGATTTTAAAAGTGAAATTCTATAGTGAAAAAGACCTTTCTACCTACCAAAAGAGATTTCTTATAATTCGGCTGTGTTTCCCGGTACAAATCAACTGAGGGCCATTTCGGAACTATTTCGCTTCCAACTCGGAGCGAACGCGATCGGAAAGAGGTTCCGGACGGATAGGCCTATTGCCAACAATTAGCTACTACTAGCTTTCGAGTGCCGCATCATTTTAGGAGAGTCAACGTTCATAGTACAGCGATACAGAGCATCATAAGAGATAATCTTATTTCCATCCTCAACTTTAAGCGTAAGAAAATCGGCAAGAAAAGGCTGATCAGACATGTCATGCATGGTTGACTTAGACGGGTAGGGGTAAACTTGCCGAAATACAATTAGCGAGCGTGAATCTTGTAACATCCTGTTGTTTTCAAACCAAGGATATAACTGTGAGCAAGATTCCTTCCTGTTTCTTTCGGGTATAAGGTACCCGGATCTCGGTGTCCGCCATTTGGCGATCGTAGTTTGGATCGACAGTCTTTACAATGCCAAGAACATAAGCAAGAAGCTTGTTTGTTTCAATTGTCCGTTTATTTTCTTTTCAAGCAGTTCTAGACCATGGGCTATTTTTTTTTTTTGATTACTTTCAAGTTTCAGGCATTAATAGATCATTCAAAACTCTATTGTTTGAGGGGAAATATGTTGTGGGGGGAGCCCTTCTGCCTAGATGGTAACGTTTCTTTCATCTCCCCTATCTTGCTATTAGGTTAAGCATTACCTACGAAGGTACTAGAGGCAAGTTATTACTCACCGCCTTAGGGACAAAATACACGGGCACGAGCAGGAACGCATTCCTCTGCTTACACCTCGAATTACTGGTAATAAACTGGTAATTATTCTGCCTGACATAATCCCTTGCATAGCGGTAAGTAAATA
Organism: Pezicula rhizophila; assembly: GCA_022190145.1. Lineage (NCBI taxonomy): Eukaryota > Fungi > Ascomycota > Leotiomycetes > Helotiales > Dermateaceae > Pezicula > Pezicula rhizophila. Next base: position 49,197 of record JAJONI010000060.1, read on the forward strand.
CTTACCCCCAGCGCCTTCGTAAAGGTGTAGGTGGGTCAGCAGTGGCACCCCTTGTCAAGCAACGAATATATAACCCCTTAGTACTATAAAGGAATTCACAGTATAGTTAGCCGAGCTGCAAGGTCGTGCTAGCACACAGCACACAGCGCCAAGGCCTCACCACCTCCTATAGATTATTAATATCTGCACAGATAATATAGTAGCTATAAGAGCTATGGGTGTACTGCGAATGTAATTAGGCTACGCGGCTTACAATAAACCCAATGATGGTTAACAGCAGCAATAGAAATAACAATATACGAACCAGCAGCAAAAAAAAAAAAAAAATGGCACTAAATAGTAGTCATACTCCGAAGTCCAAACGTGCCACCAATTCTTCTGCCCAGTCTTCCACTCAAGATAAATAGCAATCAAAGAGTACAAAGATCACTAATCTCAACCAACAAAACACAACACAACACAACACAACACCCCCCCAAACAAAAACCAAACCCCAACTCAAAACACCACCACTCACTCAATCCACCCCCTCTCCTTCGCCTCCTCCAAAGCCTTCTCCCTATCCTCCTTAGCATATTTCTCCTCAACCTCAGGCCCCACCCACCTCCACGTCCCATCCTCCTGAACCCCCCCATCCTCATCCACCCAATCCTCAAAATCCGTATTCGCAATATCCAAATTAGCAAACATGGCATGCGCCTGCTCAAACGGGACTCTCGCCCCCCGGAAACCATCCGTCATCTCCCCCCTCTCATCGTCGTAATCTTGTTGGCAGACGATCGCCGTTTGGGTCTCGATGCCTTTCTGGTCAACGATGAGCCAGTTTGCGGTTGTGAGCTTCAGGTTTTCGAGGGCGGTGTTGTTTGCGCGGACGAAGGTGTTGATTTCTGAGAGGCTTTTGCTTTGGAAGGCGTTGTTGGCCATGGTGGGGAGTGGGATTTTGGCGAGGGGTAGTCGGCTATTGGGGCCTGGGAGGGTTGTGCTGCTTATGATTGCCCATCTTGTTTCCTCGTTGGGCTTTTCTGAGAAATCGAAGTCTTGGAGGAGGAGGAATGCTCGGTTTAGAGCCTGTTGATTTTGTGGTTAGTCGATTCATGGGTAGTTAAAATGACTGATACCTTTTCAGATGTCTCGGTTGCGGTGACGAATACGGGCCAGTCCGCCATTTTTGATTTTTTTTTATTGTTGGTTTAGATTGGTTGTTTTTGAATCTTGGTGGCGAATTAGTTGTGAAGACTGGCTCTGGTCGTTATTTATATGGGTTTTGGTCGCTTCTTAATCTTTCTTGTTGTTCAATCCTTCTAGGCAACATTCGACCCCGCCACGTTGATCGACGATGATCTGTCACTTACGTGATACAGTGCCTAATTTCTCACAAGGATTTGTCTCTACACTCACCATTGTCACAACTGAAAATTCTTAAACATGTGAATGCATACCACTGAATATGCTAATTACAAGGTTGATAACTGATGTTAAAAATTATTCAAGGCGTGGCTCAGATGGGTATTATCAATTTATGCTCTTATTTACCGCCTAGATTACATCCATTGCGACCTATCCCATGCTTGGTTTGGTTGATGCCTTACCACTTGTTTGTGAGATATGATTTTGATTAGGGATATATATCAAGTGCGTGACTCAAATCGAGTAAGTTACCTAAAAGCAAGTCGGTCACCTAGTGCTAGTCTGCCTAAATTAACTTACTCAAATTAAGAGCATTTCTTAAATGGAAAGTTGTTCAAAATAAGATCTCACAGAACAGTTACTATAATATCGCATTCATGTATATACTACTAAGCACTTATCTAACAGAA
>JAJONI010000061.1:0-24279 GCA_022190145.1 Pezicula rhizophila
CTAGAGAGGTTCTAGTAGTCGCATAATCTTTAATGCTACTTAAATCTACAAGGCGTAGGTAACAACAATCATAATCCCTTACATAGTATATTCGACCTATAAATCTGCGTATATTTATGTTAATTACTACTTTAATAGTATTTCGAGGCTACTAAGTTTATGCAGGAGCAAAGGTGGCACTGTAGACCACTCGTGGCAGCAGGTAGCAGAACTTAAAGCAGAGAACGAGGCCCTTAACAACTAACTCCTTTCCTAACGTCGAACCACCTTCAGACGTCATAAGTATGGCCAAGTGGCCTAGCTCTTCACCAGACGTGGTATCAGCAATATACGAAAAGGCTATCAGATCCAACGATATTCTATCAGCACAACTGGCACATCACTAAAAGCGGTATCGGCGAAATAAGAGGAAGCCATCGCCTATCGACCATCGGATCCAACGAATATTCTATTAGCACAGCTATCACTCCAGGAATAGCTTAACAACAAGATGAATAATGACACATCTCACACAAATCTAAAACGGCCATAATCTGAATGGTAGCTTCAACCAACCAACCCATTTCACAGTCTCATCCTGTCTTGTTTCCGTTAAGGAATTATGATTGAACTGGTGACTAAGTCCCAGTGCATGGTCTGATGAGGATCCCTATCATTCTCATCCTCATATTCATCGTCATCATCATCTTCATACTATTTCTCTGTATCAAAGAGGGGTCATAATAAACGCACAAATGACTACCACAATACCAGCGATATTGCGCACCTGCAGTTCCGAATCAAGTGTCTCTCTTGCTTTCAAAAGATTATCCTTCTCATTCTCAAACTCTACCTACCCATTACCTCACTCCCACCCACACTGTAACAAACAAGTCAACTCCTACATTAGCAGTGACCTCTAGAACCCGCTTCCTGCTAGGCTTCATAACTGAAAAGCCGTTCCAGAAAATCTACCGAGACCGACATCAATTCAACGAGTCATACACCACCTATAAAATCACCATTAAAGAAAGGAAGAAGAAAAGAGAGAGAGAGAGAGAGACAGAGAACTACATCCCAAACATACCCGTACCTAAAACCACAATGATCACGACGACCACGCGTCCTCAGCTCAAAAAAATACTAGTAGAATCCCCCATGGATTTTACTTAGTATGGATGCCCAATACAGTACCAATACTTCAAACCTCGCCAACCCATCCGAGCAACCACAAATAACCAAGACAAAAATCTGAATCTCCAACGACGGTCCACCGATAAAACCAAATAAGACACCATCTAAATCAAAATCTGAGTCAAACCCAACTACCGTACACCATAGTACACTCACTCACTCACTGACCTATCCCTAAACACAAAAATCCATCCCTATCCTCAATCCCGATCCCCAAATCCCATCCTACAAACTCCTGAATAGCCTACTCGGGTACTCCTGACAGATAACCTGCTGAACCCTAACACCATCATACAGTAAGAAATCAAGTACCGACACCCTAGTAATAAAAAAACCTCCAACTGCCGAACCGGGTGAACCACCCACTCCCAAAACTTCAACACCCGGAAGGGATTTCCTTTAATGATATTATTATTATTATTATTGAAAGATGATTGAAAACTGACCCTCTCTCACTCATTCATTCACAAGCAAGCAAATAAAAGACACAGGTCACACATCTTTACCTAAGGTACCTACCTACCTCTTCGCAAGCTTTCTAGCAATTCCCGGTTGAAGTCCTGCAGATGACAGGAATATCATCCAGCAAGCTTCGGCAGACACCACTAGTGACAAGAATTAAACAATTAAAACAAACCTATGATCCATCAATCGTACAGTAGTAGCACGACACTACTGCATCAGAGGTACAGTCACGGTTTTTACAGGCAAGATAAAATACGAGAACGAACACACCTGCAGCCATATGTAATATCTTTCATGACACATGCCCACGAAGTACATACTGTACAGTTCGACTATCGGTCCGGCTTCCAAGAATCCCCATATTCCCCTCCCCATTCGTCCAAGCCTTTCCTTTCCCAACCCCGCGTATATGCACCGGCAAATCTCAACGGGTGCTTTTACCGTTACTATACCGCTGTAATAACTTCTTGAAACCGGTGGATGTAACAAGCCATCCGATTTGATCTGAAATCCCTGGGGATACAGGTGGACCTCAGGGCTCGGAAGTCGGTGTTTTGGAGACACCGCAGCACTCATGTGATGGGAAATGTTGTGCTGAAATTCAAACTTAATTGTGATGGTGTGAGGTTGGTTTTCTGTGGTATGAAGTGAGAGATGTGGTCAAAAAATTATGGTGCGCAAGTGTGACCACTGGTCACCAGAGGTTCCAATTGTGGTAACTATGACAGTTTTTGTCCCCGAGATAGAGGCGGCTGTGGAGGCCGGGCCGGCCCTCATATTTCATGCAGCTCAAGAAAATTGGTGGAGGTGAAATCTGCGAGACGGCTTCCACTTTGCCAACCTCCACAGTCCCCAAAGATACCATTGATCCAACTTCACTCAATCTGTCCTGAAGCCAAATCGAACAAGTACTTGTAGATCTAGATCTTTGAATGTGCCATAACGATGGCTTTTGTGTCGACATAGATCGATAGCCTGTGCCTGCTATCTCATCTCCATCCTCCAACACGTCCTTCGTCCCACCTCTCCTTTCGCTCTCGACGTAAATAATACACCTTTTTGGCCTCTCTATATCTCCTTACCCAATCGCTTGCTTCTCGTTCAGTAGCGATGCCTCCATCTCCTTCTACAAAGCTCTCTTCCAAAGCTCTACACACCATTTCTTGTTCTTGGACACCTTGTCCAAGTCTCTGGTAGAGGGATGATGGTGCGAAAGGAGCAAGGGCTCTATCCATCTCTGACTGTTTTGTCCTCCATTGGCGTTCAAGTGCATGTGTAGATAGTAATTGAGCCTGTGTTGTTGCTCGCAGATGGGCTAGGCGTGCCTCTACCTCATTCAAATGTGAAGCCAGAGCTATGTTCTCAGCCAAAGCCGCCTGTAATGGTTCCTGCGATGCAGCAATTGAGGGATGCGCTGTGGATTTAGCATGTGCCAGAGCGGCCAAGAGTTCCGGTCGAGCAAGTACATCAGAGAGATCCTGCTTCCTAGGAAATGTCAACTAATATCCTGGCGCATGCAGGGGAGAGACAGTGCGGACGATTTATCATCTAGGATCTTTGGAAGCCATTGCTCGCCAGGATCCTGTATTTGTTGGGCCTGTGCAGCGTCACGTATTCGTGCCTCTTGAGCATATTGGGTGTCTTGCAAGCCCGCTGCAGAACTGCCTGGGGTCTCTGGGGGTGGTGGAGGCAAGGACAGGCCATTACCGGCGGGTGTTCCCCTTCGGCTGACTTCTCGACTGTTCGGCTTCGGCGGGGGTGCCGGAGGAGTATTAGGATCGAATGACTGGGAGACACGGTGTGGATTGTATGGAGGATATGATGGGGGTGAGGGGGACGTTGAGGAAGCCATTTTGCAATGTGGAGAGAGGTTTACAAGGTGTGAGGCTGAGAGGTGTAGCGACTAGAGTGAGTTGCTCGAGCTGCTTACGGCAAGTGTAGCGAAGGGGGGGGGGAGGGGGTAGTAGGGTAGGTTGTGCGAAGGCGAACTTGAGAGAATCATCTACGAATTCCACCGAAACATCACATCAGCAGATTTGTGAGGTGACGACGATGATGATGATGATGATGATGATGATGGAGGGGAGAAGAAGAATTAAGGTTGTCCTTGGGAGCTAAGACGGAGGAGAGAAGCTTTGTCGCGTGCTCGCCCAAGATAATTAATTCCAGTGTGATAATTCGGACTTTCGTACCTTTCGTACCTGCTGCTGTCGCTTGCTATGATGAGGCTAACTACTCCTCCCTCTCCTCCTCCTCCTCCTCCTCCTACTAATAATAATACGAATAAATAATGATACAGTAATGAAGATCCTACTGTAACTTTCGTATATAAGTGCTGACTCTGTGCATTAATACTATTGCAGATAATAGGAACTAAGTCGGCGATACTAAAATGTTTAATAATAACTTAATTGTATGCTTTGTTCTCTGCAATCCCAAGATCAGGCCCGATATCTCGCTCGCACTAAGTCAAGTTCGCATGCTTGCTTGATTAATTAGGTCTTGTTCCGTCACGTTGCGCCCTGCAGTACCGGGCCTAAGGTAGGTGTGTCTTGTATTATTTCCTTACTTAGAGTTTTGGGTAAGGTTGGAAGGGCTGTGGTGGATGCTGATCGTTGCGGCTGTTGTTCGCTCTTACTGCGCTGCTTCTTTCTTGTCTCTCCTCGAGTTGCGCCGAAAGAGAGGCCGCTGGGCCCTGGAATGCCGAAAGGTAGGAGAGGACTGCCAGTAATTACTCGTACCAGTCAGTAATCTCTTCGCTTTTGCTATTAAACCGCACCTATCATCTGGCGCTGCTGCATCCAAGTCCCCCTACAGTTACAGTGGCTCGTCCCCCACGGCAAATAATACCAACGCGAGAGGATCAACAACTTATTGACTTTCCCAGCCAAGGAGTATCATCGTAAGAGCGACCAGACAGATGCAAACAATAATACAGTCACATTAATCATAAACCTCGCCCCCACCAGATTAAATAAAGAAAAGGAAAAAGAAAGACAAAAAGCAAAACATTCTCTTTTTTTCTTCTCTCTTTCTCTTCCTCTTTTCCCTCTTCCTCCTCTTCCTGATCCACTCCTCGCTGTATTCTGTTCCGTACCTTCATCGTTACTGTTGGCTTTTTAGCCGGTAGGGTCCCCTTCTCGCGCACTCCACTTTATCACCGACCCCATACAAGTCGGCCCTACACTCCCAATCCACTCCACTCTCTCCACGAACGACCACACATCGAACTACTATCTTCGCCGACTACCTGCTCTTTGACGTCCCTCTTTGCTGCGAGGCTCGCTCCCTTTCCCCCATCCCCATATTCCGCTTGCTTGCCTGCTTGCGCGATACCTTCCGACCCCGTCCGTCTCCTTTTCTATCACAACCCATCATCAATCAATCGTCCACTACAGTACCAACCCAACAACCGACAGACAGCACTTCGAGAACCTTGCCTTGATACCGACCACTACCACCATAACCACTACGAGTGTATATACGCACCACCGCCGCCCATCTCTTGTTTGCTAACCGACTCTCCTTCCTCGAGATGAAGCGTGAGCCTCCAACGTGAACCCTTCCAGTCGCATCTGCGTCTTGTTATAAGAGAAGAGTCTTTGGTCGTCTCGCCTCTTATCCCCCTTGACATGAAAGCCTCATATCAAGTCTGCGACCGGATGGGATAAGGGTCTAAAGTCGAACAACCATGGAACCGCTGCACATCACCGAGTTTGCCTCGGAGCGATATTTTAGCAAATTACGCCAACTCAATTCCCACGATGGTACAGAGAATGCCACCTCGTCAACCACCACAGCGCCCGCGGCTCCAACCCCTCCGCCGCAGGCAACCTCACAAACCTCCACTTTTACTCTACCACTGGGGAATCCGCGACGACAGAGTAATGATGCTCCTCCTCTCCGACCTAGCGATCAAAAGAAACGGTCACTGGGCCACGATCTCACAGCGCTGCGGACACAGCGGCGCCCAAGTTTCAGCGGATCATTTGGAAGTCTGCGGTCTCGGGTCACCATCATCCCCAAGAGGCCGTCAATTGACATCCCAGAGGAGACCTTCGAGATCGCAGCAACGCAACAGAGGTATGCCAGTAACCCCACGCAATGGGGAAATAGAGACACAATACTAAATGACTGCAGCCTGTCGCTATCCGACCTATTCCTGTCCCTCCCCCACGAACTTCAAGAGCAGATCATTGCTCCCCTACCAATACATACAGTCCTCAACCTGCGACTGGTATCAAGATATTTCCACAGACTAGTCACTCTTAATGAATCAACCATAGCACGATATCACATCTCTCATACTCTTCCCGCCTATAGCCTCCGCTTATATCCAGTGCCAGAACCGGACCGCATAAATCTTCACTATGTCTGTAGTATATGGCATCGTCTTCATGTTGCATTGAAGTTGTCCAATATGATTGCAGAACACACGACTAAAGAAATATTTCTTCGAAAGACTGACGCACAGAGGATGGAGTTTGAGCCTCAGCATAAACGCATGCGGCAAAGACTTATCCCATTAGTCTTCGCCATTTTCCATTTCTTTGAAAAGTATCGAGAGCTCCATGTTCAACATCTTGCTTCACATGGCACACCACTATCTCTCCAGCCATTTACATTAAATCCTATCGAGTGCAAGGTCATGAGCATGTACGATGACCAGACTCTTTTGAGAGTTCACCAGGTCTTCCCTCTGGTAATTTCATCCTTCTCTCGACGTTTACGGCCACCGTCTTATGCTGGTCGGGTTGAAAGGTCGATCAAGGGTTACCACAAAGACCGGCCGCCAGACGAAGTATATTCGACCGTTCTGGCTATTGGTGGGCTTCGACAAGCAGAACGCTTCTGGGAAACCAAGGGATACAACGCCAGGCGAGCAGCTGTTGATATCTGGTATGGTTATGTTGCACATGTCCCGACTGAGCCTGCGTCAAAATCAAAAATGTCACTGATGTCACACCTTGGTCGAAAGAAGGCGTCAACGGCAGTGGAAGCATCCAATATAGATGTGGTAGGAGGCCATGATGCTAAGAGTTGCAACGAATGGTATTGTGTCAAGCCAACCTGCAAGGCCGCTCGAAGTCAGCCATCACTCGGCAACGGTATATTACAGAGCAGTCTAGCACAAGGCCCACCAATGAGTCCATTATCTCAAGATCAGTTACGACTCATTCTGCCGGATCTCCAGCCATTGCAGAACATCTGGTTACAGACGGCCGAAGCTCTCATCTTAAATCGGGCCATCGTTGAGAGATCGCAGGATATAAAGCGGAACACCCAAGTTCTCCTAGAACTAATCAGGGATGACGGAACAGAATTAGACGACGACTGGACGACAGGAACCAATTTGGTTCGGACCAGGAGTCGGACAGTGAACACGGATAACCAGGAAGGCATGGGCTTTCCTGGAGGCGTATCAGATTAGGACATGGCAATGCTGCATTTAATGGGGCGTTTTTTGAGCGAAATTTTGTACTTCGGGACCTGGGTTCTGAGCACGGCGGCGTTGGAATGGAGCATTGAACATAGATATCATATATACTTGACCGAATGGAAATGACGCACATCATTGGATGTTGCATGAAACGAACATAACCCCCAAACCAGACCGGTTCATTACATATTCTCACGAACTCTAGCTAGGATAGCTATGCATCATATAAAAGGAAAACATAATATGTAGTAACAACCAAGACATTGAGCATGGATTTTAGCAGTGAAAATGAGTCAAAACATCCGCTCATGTGAACCGAACTCCTGCAAAATTGGTATATTCAGCGACGACCTAGCCCCCCGAGCAATCGCTCCCTCATATCTTGCTCGCTTGTCCCAGTTGAATCAAAAGCATTGTTTATCCCTGACGTCGTCGAGCCATACCCACTGTGACTATTCCCTGATTGTGAGACCCTTACTCCTGTATCGAACGTATTGTTCAATCCCGATGAAGATCCATAGGTGCCAGTGCTCCTGTTAACTCCGATGCCCTGCCCATATGTTCCCGTATTCAGGCCGACAGTTGAGCCTGCTCCTATGCCGCTACCGCTGTGATCCAGTGACTCTAGTGTGGGGAGATCAATGTAGGAAGAGCTGGGAAAGTGGCTATAGTGGCTTTGGTGGCCCTGTTGTGATGATTGTGTTTGTGATGTTCGTGGTGAGTACAGCGGCGATGTCTGCGATACGCTATGTGTGCTGGCTGTCCGGAAGTTGCTAGTATCCGCAGTAGAGAAGGACGGGGACGGTTGTGAGAGGGGGTGAGGGCTTGCAGTTCTATAGTTACTGTGTACTTGAGATTGGGAGAATTGGGGTGAAGCTCGCGTAACGGTGTTCGTGCTTCCTGGCCGGTAGCTATTGTTGCTGGCACTATTACTGACGCGAGGAGAAGCTTGCGATTGCGATTGGGACTGTGATTGCGTGCTGCCATATTGTTGTGATGGCTGGTGAGGAGGATACTGCTGGCTGAACTGCCCCGGAGTGTACCGCGTTTGGTTGTAGAATGTATTGGAGGAAGAAGGCCGTGTCCCCGATGCAGTCGATGAGGTCTGACCCATGATCTGCTCGACGGTCTTATCAGTTGGCTGTGGCTGTGGTTGTGATTGTGGTTGTGGCGCTTGCTGTTGCCTTTGCTTCTGTGCTTGTTGAAGAGACTGGGAGGGAGTATGTTGGTGTTGGGGTGCTGCGGAAGTTGTATTTGTAATTTGGCGTTGAGGAACTGTGGGGGTATGACTACGACTATTTTGCTGAAGATTTGCAAAACGTTCATAATGAGCCTCTAGGCCTTCAGCAGGACGGGGAACGCTCTGTTGCGGTATGCTCTTCTGTGGTATACTCGGCTGTGACATGCCTTGTTGTGAAGATCCTTGCTGCGAGGCGTTTTGCTGAGAAATGCTTTGTGAGGATGCGACAGCTTGAGAGTCCTGGATCATACTTGGCATAGTTGGAGGAGTGGCTTTACTACTCGATATCGAAGAAGTCTTCCTTTTTGCTAGTGGGGCGTTGGGATCTTTGGGCTTTCGCTGTCGCTTAGCAGGTGGTGCAACAGGAGTCGGGGCCACAGAACTCGGTGTGACGGAGTCCCATTGCAAAGTATCCTTGGTTAATGTAGTTGGAGCTGGTGTGGTTGTAGGTGCACTTGAAGTTGCCAGCTGGTCCCATTGCAACGCTTCCTTGGTCATGCTAGCTGTAGCTGGGGTGGTTGCAGTTGTGCCTGTATTCGCAATCTGGTCCCATTGCAATGCTTCCTTTGCTATATTGGCTGGGTTATCGTTGGTTTTATTTGAAGCTTGTGGAGCTTGTGGAGCTTGCGGAGCTACAGCAACACCTTGCTGACCTGGGAAAGTTTGAGCAGGCTGATTGTTTTGAGTTGGTGGGGGCCTCTTTCTTTTGGCACCTGCCCCAGAAGGCGTATTTACAGCTGTTGTACTTGCAATACTAGCGCCTGGCCCTGGGGGGCGTTGGTTCCTAAAGGCTGTCACAACAGCTTGTTCCTCAACACTCAGATTATCTAGGTGAGAAGTGCCACTAGGCTTTTGAGACTGCCCATTCTGGGTTTGTCCTCCCCATAAAGACTTCCCAAATAAAAGGTTCTGCTGCTGAGCAATCAGGGCTCGCTGCTCTTCCTCGGTATTTTGACCTGAATTTGAAGCGGCGGTAGTGCTTCCTACACCTTGCTGTGTTGAGGTCTTTTGACCCTGTACTTCGGCCGTATTTTGTTGAATTCCATTCTGAGCATCACTTTGCCTGGCATGAGGTTCTTCCTCTTGCTGCTCTTCTAACTTTTTGTTCCTCGATCCTTTTGGTCTCCCCCGGCCTCGCTTACTTGTGGAGTTACTTCCAGAATGGGCATTCGTGGAATAGGTATTTACAGACTGCAAATTGTTAGGAGTAGAAGGTTTTTGGCCTTGGATGTGATTGAAAAGATCAAGGGCATCAGCTGGCTCATCTTCCATATCGTTTGTAGAACTCATCTGAGGATTTGCCTGCGGAGCCACGTATTCAGGTTGAGCAGTTACCTCATTTGGTGCTCCCCATGTGCCCTCTGGGCTTTTTATCACAGGCGGAGGAAGATGTGACCACGAGGGTCTCGCGACCTGCGGTTTTTGAGCCGGCTGTGCTTGTCCTTGTCCTTGTCCGTCATTAGTTGGTGTCAGAGAGTCGTGGGGCATGCCATTTTCTTTGCGAGGCCGACCTCTTGATCGCTTTGGTGGTTCATGAAGTCTTGTCATTTCAGGACTAGGAGCTTTTGATAGGTCAGGAAATATCTCTGACAACCATCCAATAAACAAAGCACCAGTCTCTCGTGTATTTGCGCTCTCCGGGAATATTCCATCCTCGGGCGGTGGTGCGCCTGGTATGCCTCCAAAGTATGCAACGGCTTTGCACAGCTGGTCCACTACAGTAACTGGGTTTATGCTTCTCAGCAAAGTAAGTAGACGTGCTTGCTCGTATTTAGTCTCATCCGGGGCCAAGGGCCTGCCAGGCCGTGGCTTCTCATCTTGCTCTTCCTCCCCACCTATGCGTCTCTTCCTTGGGGGTACATATCCTGACTGCTGAGCTGCTTTGGCCGCAGATGCAGTTTTTTCGCTCGTCCTCCTCGCAGCAGCATCTCGTTCTGCCGCAACGTCTTTCCCTGCCATGTCACTTTTCTTGCCATTCGGCAAATCCATATGCATTACACTGAAAGCACCGTCTTTGCCATCTGTCTTGCCCTTCAACTTGCTTGGTACAGGATTCCTTACTCGGCCATCCTTATTAGGGCCAAGTACTCCTTCAGGCGTCGCGGTTGCCGAAAGTTCAACGAGCTCGACTTGGCCGAAGTTCGCAGAGGGAGCTGTAAAGTGATTCGGAGTGTGGTTTGCAGTGGTTTGCGCGCGAGGATCTAGATTATTAGGACCTGTGGGTGGGCGCGATTTTCGAAGCATTTGATTCTGATCTGTGAGCGTCGCGTTTGGAGGCTCAGCGGGACTGTCATGAGATTGTATCTGCTGGAATTGGCTAAACGACGTGGTATTACCAGTGTTCATAGGGGCGCGGCCTGGCGCTGTTGCCATCGTCGCGATACGAACTTCGTTGCTAGTCCCATGGTGGTTGTAGTGAGAAGCTGATCTCGCGTTACCCCGTACTCAGCTTGTTAAGGCGGTTTGATTTGCATGGTGGCTGGGTTAAGGATGCCGCTTTACGGAGGGCTAAAGCCAACGCCCAACAAGAGACGTTATAGAAAAGCCAATCAAGAAAAGACGCCATCCTTGATTTGACGAACGCTATGAAGATGAAATGATCCATCAAATCTTTTGGGCATGAAAAGGCAGCCATGGTTATCTTAATTCATTTGCTGGGCAGCCATCTGCCATCTGCCATTTGCCATCTGCCATCTACCATATCCATATCCATATCCATCATCCTGCATTGGTACATAATTGCATTCAACACACTTCGTGCTGTCCATTCTTACTGCTTTATAGTCCAGAGCTCCTGTGTCCATCCCTTTGCACGCAGTCGCTTACTCCTAGATCCATTGGATTTTTTCCCTCGAGACGTCTCAATCAATAGTTTTTTGCTGACACTGGCAAAAGCCTCCACCATTTCTTGCATTCGTCCAGTCTTCATGAAAAGCGCTAGCAGATCAGAACCCTCGGCGGCAATAATAGTAGACAGCTCCATAACCTCCATGTGGAAGTGACGCGTCAAATGACACCCAGCGAAATTCATGATGGCGATATAGCCTAGGACGGCCTCTGGTAAGTAAGTTTCCCTTATATCCTTAAACGCTGTATCCGTCTGGCTCGTGAGCATCCGGCCATTCAACACAGCAGTCATGGAATCTTTGGTAAGCTGAACGCTACTACCAAGCTGTTGCCGCCATTGCTGTTGCCAACTACCCGCCCTATATCATTGATTAGCATGAAGAAGAAGAGTTGGGAAATTGGCGTCTTACTCAGGTATCATCATTGCCAGAGTAGATGTAGTCTCCATGTTATCAAGTAATTCCGAAAACTTCTCGAGTTCTCGATAGCTCGTCGCCTCGGAAAGAAGATGTTGCTTTAGCAATCTTTTTTGGTCTGCTGAACCATCTAGGACTTCTGTTAAATCCTCGTCATCCGCTTCAAGTCCTTTCAAGTCAAGGCTCTCTCCTAGTATAGCTGGTGTTTTACTTCTCGCAATCTCTGCGCTTGGTATTCTACCTGCTAGCATTCTTGCAGCCGAAAGATGCATGTATTCTACATGATGTTAGTTGAGATACAAACTAGCGGATCGAGGGTACAAACTGAAAAAACGCTCATAGAGCATGGTGCCGACGAGGAAAGTCTCACTCCAGAGCCCTTCTACAAGAAGGTACCACTCCAAACTTCTGATGAGGAGTAAATCTACTCTCTCGACTCCTTCGTCCTCGGTCCCCATAAAGTCTGGCTTTACCCGCGGCTCATCATATCCGGGGTATACTGGAATATTCTCAACGATGTTAAAATTACCCTTAGCAGGATATCCTTCCTCTTCATCTGGGTAATCAGCAACCAAATAACGTGACTGTAATTTGACGAATTGCTGAACGTCCAATCCTAGCTCCCTCATGAGTTTGATTTGAGTTGCTCTCTGTTCCGGATCGATCACATCAATCAAGTTTCGGCACAAGGTAGCGTACCTCCTCGTGCCCGAAAGTTGGGAGCAATAGAGTGGTATCAGCTCCTCCTTTCCAGCTAGTCGCAAAAAACTTATATATGCCACAATGATATTTTCAACGACACCCTGGCGCACAACTCCTCCGAAGTCCACACCAATGCTAATAAAAATAAGAAGCATATGTGCGAGAACTCGTAGACTGTCATGGTCATCTAGCGCAATATATCTGTTGATATTTTGGTTCTCAGGCTGCTCGTTATTTGCTGGTATCAGGATCGACGGGCCATGCTCATTTGCAAACTTGGAGAGTGCAAGCCCTTGTTGGTAGACGAAATGTTCGAACTGATTACCGATTAAGACACCTTGGAGCATCTTCATGGGATGTGAAGCTTCTAATCTTGTGCGCACGTCTACTTTTAACCCTTCAATGAGCTTGGCAGCCGCAGTCTTAGGTTCTCCATGAAATTGTACCGCATCGAATGTTCCAAATTTTGATGCCGGTCCACCAACTGCGAGCTGAGGGTTTCGCGCTTGGATGTAGTTGTCGAATTGCGTCTTTAGTAGGGCATTATAGTGTACGAATAAGAAGTCGTCCCATGACCGACAGACAGGCTCAACACTTTGAATATCACCACTCAGTAAGCCATAGACTGCCCGCTCATATTCATCTCCGCCTCCCTTTCTGGCAAGAGCGTAACACATGCGTCTCCATAGAGCAGAGGCTGCAGGATCACCACCATCTTCGTCGTCGTGCCGGGTCTCGTCAGGAAGGCCGGACATGCTGACAGCTCTCCATATCTCGGTTCGCTCCATACACCACTCCTTAATCTCTGCCGAACTTCTTCCACGACGAAGCATCTCATAACAGCCTAGCCAGATAGCACGCTCGAAGTATTCATCCTGAGCTTCCAATTTCCGCCCTTGACGAGTTGTCGAATCAGGATCTAATTGGGTTACTAGAGGTCCCGTCTTGGAGGATGTCAGGTTCACCCTTTGCACATCTGGTGATGAAGGGTCGAGGGATTGCGACCATGCATGGATACGTTTTTGATTCTTTATGGCGGCTTTCGTATGAAGCCACCCATGAGCTATTATGTCACCTCTTTCAGCATTCTGTTGGAGCTCCTGAACGAGAACGTCGATCTCCTCCCCAGACTCATTTGCGGTGTCCTGCAACCACTGAAGAACAGTTTTCCTCTCCAGCGCCAAGTCGTCTGACTCAAGGAATGATTTCCAAACGTCTCGTTCTGAGGAGTATTTGTGGAGTGATTTGTGATGAGATATAGGTCGCTTGAGACCTGACCCAGGTGTAGGAAACCGAAGTAAGACTAATCGCCGCAATAAATCCCAAGTTTGGGCCTCCTGCTCCCAGCGCTCTAAATCTTCCAATGTCGTCTGTGGCTGCGAGGTTGGGGATTCATCTTCGTCAGCTTCCTCGAGGTCCATTTCGTCTTCGACGGCCTCTGTGATAAAGCCGCGCATTTTCTTCCGCCATCTGGCACCATCCTTCCGCCGTCTCGCTGAGCTGTGCTGTTTTCGTAACCTTTCCAGAGTGTCGACTGCAATACCATGGTACATTTCAATAAGCTCCAGAGTCATCTCATGCTTTTCCGATTGCTCTGTTACGCGCATGGGATTGTATCCATCAAGAACCTCAGCAAACCTCTCAACTTCACGGCCCACTCTATTTGCTGCTTCGCGCAATGGATGTAGTATGTCTTCATGGTCTTCGGGCGCATCGTATGCTGGCTTTTCGGAGCCTACACGAAATTCGTTAAATATGCCCATACCGTCTGATGAATATTCAAGCATACCATATCCATCATCATCAAATGCCCTATCGAACAACTCTGAGCCGTCGAACGATGAGGCAGGTTCTTCTGAGACTTCTCGTTCTGATCGCGCCTGCGTCTATAATGGTCGGGTTAGCATCATTCGCGTCGCGCAGTATGATTCTAAGTTACGTACTGCGACCATCTGCCATCCTCCCTCGTTAAGTTCCTACAGCACGATATCAGCCTTGTTTTGAAATGATTTGGATCAAATAGTTATGTACCTGAGGGGACTGCAACGGGCCATCAATCTGGGGGGATAGTAGCGCTGAAGAACCACGAGTACTCCGAATCATTGGCGCCATTTTTGTTTGAGTAATATAATGGAAAGGGTATTCAACGATGTCAGGAATTCTTCGCGTTGATGAGGTTATATTTCATACAAAGTAAAGCTCAACTTCAACAGCCGCACTAGCTTGAGCAGGATCCCTGCCACGCGCCGAATGCCTGAGGCTGAGAAGCCTTGGCGAGAATTTTCTTTAGCGCGGCCCTGAGTATAAAAACTTCGGTTCCCTTGGAACCTCTTTCAAAAAACATTGAATAATATGGCCATCTAATTAGAGTCTCGGAACAACCCTCCTCTGGAGTAACCATCATTGTTTGTTTACGCGCTCATGATCGCCTAGAATGATTCGACCCTTCATCTTTTACGTTCCCTTACCTCTCGTAGGTGTGAAGGTGCGCATTAAACCTGAAGTGTTAAATTTCTTGGTTAATAATTTTACAACATCCTATCATAGGGATGAGGACTCCCTAGATAGCGACCATTTCTATGCTACCTGTGTAATGACCTGTACGCTCTCAAACTCTAATCTTTCGTATCTGCCCTTTGCTGCATCTTCAATCGCAACAGGTTGGCCTTTGGACAGCTGGGAGTTTTTGCGTCATCACCATTCTTCTCGTAAAAGGCTGCACAGCATTGATACAAGGCATCTATCTGGGACTGGCATTTGGATTCATCAAACGAGTTCTTGCCCAGACATTCTGAGTGATGTCAGTGCAGTTCTAGGAGGATAGTCAATGCTAAGTAACCTTGTATGGCGCACTGTAATCAACTCGTGAGCATAAGACCAGTTGAGTACGAAGTAGGTAGAGGAAGAAAAGACATACAGCTCGAGGATGACATGGGCGATCTGAGTAAAGATCATCTTTCTTGTCGTTCGGTGCCTGCACCGGTCGTCCTGTCAGTTGTTGTTGTTGTGCTTCTTGGCCATCTCGAAGACAGAAGCCATGGAAACTGACCCACCATGACCAGCAAACTACCACCTATGGACGGCTTGCCCAAGCGTCCACTTTCTGCAGTCCTGGCTGGCTGATTGTATACAAATTAAAAATGTACGCAGGTGGGGTTGCAGGATTGGAGGTTCAATGAATTAGATAGGTTTGAGAAGTTATTATGAAGAATTCACCTTCAACCCAATCCAGGTTGTTAGATTGAAAGTGACATCGTCGGTATTTTTTATCTTTCAGATTTCCATGAACCCATTTCTATCTGACCAATCAACAACCATCAGGCAATGCGCTAGGGTACCCCACTATCTTCATTTCAATCTCGTTCTCCCCTCCTCAGCAACTTCGATCAAACAACACCCCGCAACATCGCGTCTTCAGTTCCTTTTCAAGTCTTTGGTTTATCGCACGGCCCTTTTCTTCTTTTTTTGGTAAGAACCCTATTCATTTCTTTGCGCCCCGATATCTTCTCTGAATTCAAAAAGACTCACGCGCCGCCGCGCAGAACCTCACAGAAACACTACCTCACTTCGCCCACGCAAAACATGTCAGACAACGATAATGCAAGCCCAGGTGGTGGGGCAGACAAGCCTGAGCCTGCTGTCAGCGAGCATTTGAACATCAAGGTCACAGATAATAACAATGAGGTCTTCTTCAAGATCAAGCGTACCACCAACCTGAAGAAACTGATGGATGCTTTCTGCGAGAGACAAGGGAAGGCCCCCAACTCGGTCCGCTTCCTGTTCGATGGCAGCCGTGTCCAACCCACCGACAGCCCTGATACGGTTAGTACACACCTTCAGGATTCGCAACTCTCTGGTTTGGGTTGCAATCTTTCGCAATTGGCGTCCTTGTATCCCGTGGTAGGACATGAGGCTGATGATTTTTATTAGCTTGATATGCAGGATGGTGACACTCTCGAGGTTCATCAGGAACAGATCGGAGGTGGTAAGTGTCCTTGTTTTCCTACCCAAGATATCCAGCTTTTAACGCAAAACGCGCATACGGGCAAAGCTGATGGCAAATGTAGTATCTGGCTATTGAGGATTTGGACATTTCAATGAGTTTTCCTGGCATGGTAACAAGGCAACGCGTGGCGAGGGAGGAATTTACGGTGTGAAGGAAGAGTAAATCACAACATGCATACGGGGATACTGGGTCGCTGCTTGGGGGGATTGATTATTTGCATAGGCGCGTTGGGCGTCCTTATTCTCAGCATTCTTGTTGCTGCTATGGGAAATTGAGGGTTAGATGCGCTGCAGTGATTTAATACTTCCGAGAATTGAGTCTACACTGGGCAAATGCTTCTACTTTGCGTCTTCATCTGGCTTGCGCAAGGTTGACATCTAAAATCACTCACTAGTTCTATATATCTGGAGATGGGAGCGCCGCTTGACAAGTATATTGCCAAGAAGAGATTCAATCTCTCCATCGATCAGCAAGTTCCTATGTAGTTTGAGACTGCAGAACTTATAACACTATTGTCAGGACACTGCAGGGAAAGCGGTGATCCAAGACCTGCGAATAGATATCCGACTACGGAGGAAAGTGATATTCTCTCTGGTTCCAAGTCCGGAAACTCGACCTCATAAAAATCCAAGTATACAGGTACTATATAATCTACCCAACGCCAACCATGCAATCCCATGCCAATTCCAACCAAAATATATACATGCATGCATACCTTTACTCATTTGCAGCTTTCCACTTCCATATACTTTCCCCCTTCTCTCACTCTACCGTCTCATCTCCAACACGAATCACCAACCATCCACCATGGCAATCACAATCAAAATCAATCAATCAATCAATCACTCCAAACAGCAGCCTTAGCCTTCTCCGCCTCCTCAATCTCTCTAACCCTAGCAGCCTTCTCGTCCTCCCGTCTCTTAATCTCCTTCTCCTTAACCGCCTTCTCGTACGCCTTCTGTTCCTCCGTCTTCTTCGGAGCTCTAACCCCAAGCGCCCCAGCAATCATCCGTTTAGCAACCGCATCCGTCTTATCAGGTCGGATACTCCCATCTGCTCTCCTTGACGATCCACTACTTGCTACGTCAGCATCGGGATTATAACCATATGGATGTTCGAATGTTTGGCCTATGGATTTAAACGTAGATGCGTTTGTGGGAGTTGGGGAAATTGGGGTTGGTGGTGGTGCGGATGGATAATCTGTTGATGGTTGGGAGAGTGGTCGATCGGTTTCTTCTCCTGAGTCGTTGTTGGAATCTTCTTCATCTTCCCAGGAATCGGCTATTGCTTTTGAGGACTTCTTGTTCTTTTTTGAGGAGCCGATTGGGGAGAGGGTTTGTTGTGTTTCTTGGTTTAAGGAGAGTTTGCTGAGGGATTTAGCTAGATCTGTAGTGTTTTGAGGTTCTATTCGTTAGCTTCTTTCTATGAGTAATTGTATTGAAAACTATACTTCCAGGAGGGTTGGAGTTGGAGGGGGGGTATGAGTTCGGATATACTACTACACTTTTACGTACCTTTTTGTGCTACTGCCATTATGTCAATATTTCTTGTTTTATCTTCCGGTTCTTCTCTATTCGCCTAAGAATATTACAGCGACTGTACTGTATAAGGTTATACTTTCTGGAAGTGGTGTTCGGGCTGATTATGAGGATGAACTTTGAGAAAGGGATGGTCGGCTTCTCTGTCAATTGGATTCGATTCCGGAAGTCTTAAGAAGGCTTGAGCTCGGTCCCTTCGTATATAACAGGGCCGTGATAAGTAGGTACCTATAGTCGGTTCACCTAAGGGGTCTGTCTACGCAGGAGAAATTATAAGTAGTTAAGGAATTTTCGAAGAAAGCGACTTATCGTAGGTAGCTTAAATAAGTATTCCAAAGAAAGACACCAACGTGTTGTTGTGCTCTGAGCCTCTTTTCTTGCTACCGATACTCCTCTTTTTTCTTATGGACTGGATACAAGGACCTCTTGGTCTCTCCGCTCGGGTGTTTTCAAAAAATCAAGTGTGGGGTGGGTTGTTCCCTCGAGTCGCAATATGGCGGCGGGATGAGAGGGAGAGAGAGCCACCTAGCCAGCCAGCCAGCCAGCCAGCCAGCCTAGGCTAGGCTTTCCAAGGTCTGGAACAGCCGATACGAGACGGTGCGAATGGATGGACTATTGAAAGGAACTTACGAAATATTCTGGAACCATGACTCTGAAGCTTGTTTTTTCTGGAGATGATGTGTTTTGTTTCTATTTTGAACATGGAGGAGGGAGCAGCAAACTCAAGATTCAAGAAGCAAGATGGAGGAATATTGGAATTTATTAAAAGGAGAAAAAAGAGGGTCCACTTCTTTGATTCCTTCTTTTTTGCTTCTTTTCTTGGAAACTACTGTACTTGCTGCACGAATAATGGAACTTGGAAGGTACAAACAACTTCCGGCTCACGTGCGTGTAGTGAGAACGCACCTGGCATCATGCAGTGTGCCCAGACAACCCACACACCCACCCACTCCCGCTGTTCTCCGCGTTCGAACGCTTCTCGGAAAATTATTCCCGGTCTGCGGGTCGGGGATAACTTCGTCTAGGTGGTAGGGTGGTAGGGTGGTAGGTAGCCTGTTACGATGACCGAGGCAATGACCTCGAGCCTCGAACGATTCCTCAAACACAAATCAGCAATTTAGAAAAAATAGCAATTGAATGACGAGCCAACTATTCCTTTAACTCTCTCTCTCTCTCTCTCTTTCTCTATTTTATATGTTAGATTTCTTATTAAGAATTTCATTCTCTCTCCCTGCCCTGCCCGTCTTTGTTGTACAGTCAGTCAGTCAGTCATGATTCCAAGACCCCGCAATCGGCCTTGGGTCTCCTTCAACCTGTTTACCAGCTCCTCCCGCCATCCCACCCTCAGATACCTACAATTCAGTACCTCAACACGACGCTTTTCCTATGAGGATACGGTCAAGAATCTGAAGATTGGAGCTAACACGAGAGTTATCTTTCAGGGATTTACTGGTATTTGCGTTTCCCTCTTTTTTCCATCAATTGGGCTTGTGACTTACTAATTGCGCGACTAGGAAAACAAGTGAGTGAGAATGAGCAGCGATATCGGATGTTATATATTCAAACCCCAGAACGCTGATTTCAAGTCTGTGTGAAAGGCTACAGCAAATGCAGCGGAATCAATAGCATGGGGAACGAATATTGTGGGGGGAGTCACCCCTGGCAAGAATGGTCTTCATTTGGGCCTTCCTGTACTTCCTTCTGTGAGGGCTGCTATGGAACAACTTAAGCCAGATGCAACCGGTATCTATGTAGCAGCTCACCAAGCACCGGGGGCTATCGAGGAGGCCATTGAAGCAGAAGTGCCGTTGATCGTCGCTGTCGCCGAGCATATTCCCATTCACGATATTCTTAGGGTATGGTATCAAGCTTTGTGAAAGTTATATTAGCCCAGTGCTGAGGTTTTCAGATACATTCGATTTTGAAAACGCAATCTAAGTCAAGGCTTGTGGGTGCAAATGCGCCAGGTATTATATCGGCTATAGGTAAATGTAGAATTGGCTTCCAACCATTACCATGCTTCACGCCAGGCCGTATCGGCATAGTGGCCAAATCTGGCACTCTTTCATATGAAGGTAGGCGTCTCTCAAAAGCCAGGAGAAAATCGCTAAACCAGACTAGCTGTTGCAGCAACTACAAGAGCTGGACTCGGTCAAAGTCTCTGCATTGGAATGGGTGGTGATGTTATAGCTGGCACGAACTTTGTGGACGCCTTGAGCATCTTCGAGCATGATTCAGATACTGAAGGGATCGTATTAATAGGTGAGATCGGAGGCACTGCTGAGTTGGATGCAGCAGAATGGATCACTGAGTACCGAAGACGTACCCCAAATCCAAAGTAAGTCATAATAGCACGTCTTGGATCTTAATATAAGAGCTAATTGTGAATTACAAGGCCTATCTCAGCGATTATTGGAGGTATCAATGCAGCTCCAGGCCGTGTGATGGGCCATGCTGGAGCCTTCATGGTTGCAGGAGAGCCAGATGCAATGACAAAGGTTAAGGCGCTGGAGCGTGCGGGTGTCACAATCGTCAATCATCCTGCTAAATTTGGAGATGCAATGAAGACCTTACTAGGGAATTCAGGCCGCACAAGTACTGGCTCGGCAACCACTGGCGCATCACAACGGAGAGGCATGCACACTATGACAGTGCGGCCAAGACTGACAGCAGTGTCTACACAAAGAGTAACTGGACAGAAACGTTCCCTCTATATCAGAGAGGATCTAGCACTGAATCTTCTTCGCCAAAGGGGTATAAATGCCTCGGAATATTCCGGGAAGGGAAAACAACGCCTTCTCGCAATAGCAATTGATCGAACGAGTCGTTCCCCGTGTGTAATTACTTCTCCAGTGGTGGATGGAGACCAGGTCAAGAGTTTTCCTTTCGATTACAGAGAAGGATTTGATATCAGTCAGGTCCCAGAAATTGCTGAGCATCTTGAGCTCGGCACATCTTCAAGGGAGTCACTACCCAAGCTAATCCATGGACTCATTGAGCTGTTCATGGAGAAGGAGGCCTTTCTACTGGAGGTCAAGTTTGTTGAGCGATTGGGTGACTTAAAAGTTACTGGTGCTCATTTTGGCTTCGATGACGCAGCTTTCAAGAGTACCAAACGTCAAGCAGATATTCATGCTCTACGGCGACTTGAAGACGAAGACGCTGCAGAGGTTGATGCTGAAAAGGATGGTATTGTCTACATCAAGTTCGCAGGCGATGGCAACATTGGCACTCTTGTAAATGGAGCCGGACTCGCCATGAATACAGTAGATGCTCTAGCAGATGCAGGACTCAAAGCCGCAAACTTCTTAGACACCGGTGGGAAAGCGACAAGCGAGACAGTCAAGAAAAGCTTTCAGGTGATCCTACAAGATGATCGAGTAAAAGTCATCTTTGTCAATATTTTCGGTGGGTTGACCTTAGGAGACATGATTGCGCGAGGTATATTATTGGCTTTCCAAGAACTGGACATGCGGATTCCTGTTGTGGTTCGAATTAGAGGGACGAGGGAGGAAGAAGGACAGAAATTGATTGCTGAGAGTGGGCTTCCTTTACATGCTTTCGATGATTTCGAGGAGGCGGTCGCAAAGGTTTTGGAGTTATCTAGGGATCCAGGTCAGTAGGTCAGTATATACTGTTTCAATTGCTTTATAGGAGATCGTTTTTGAGATATCTGTCTATCAATACAAGGGATGGACCAAACCAACTCCCTTGCCTCGAGTAAGCGACCCATTATATGCCAACATATTTAGAATCTAAATGAACTCTAGCAAATCAACTCATACGGTACTAGCGTTGGAGCTAGCTTTGCTCTAGACACTGGGTCGCCGCCTTATTGTGCTAGGCATTTATTCCTTCCTCTTGGTCTTAGTGAACGCCACAGTGATATATCTACGAAGGCATTTTTAGAACAGGTTCAACTTTTTTCCAGCCGAGAAAGTAGGTATTTATTTCTAAGACAGACCCAATGGAAGTTGAGATCGGAGAGGCCGAATTGCGTTTATGCAGTATTATAAGTAGCGTATGCAGGCGTGGACTGTATGGCAACGTTCTTGGAATAAAAAGACGCAGGGAACGCCCTAGTGATGTACAGTACCTAGGTAGTACTTAGTGGTCCCGCACCAAGAAAACTTGGAAGTTTACCCAAGCTCCACGTCCCTGCAAGCCGCACGCAAGGCGCAAGCCACAAACTTATTGTTCCTGCGCAGCGGAATGAATGGATCAAGGGTCTACAGTGCCAGTGCCTGAGTAAAAGTGGTGAGATTTGAGTTTATGTGCCTGGATATATATATATCTATCTATCTTGTTGTGCACGAGTAACGTAGCCCATGAGGTCATAGTTGCCATTTCCATGACTCTGCTCTCTTTCCAAAGCAATTAATTGTTGCCTCGCCCTATGCATTGTTGTTGCTGGCTTCTGGCTTCTAGCTTCGACGGTATTTCTGTTGTTCCTCGACGTTTCGGTGCATCGTAGTGTCCGTAGGTAGGTACAGTACAGTAGTACCATACGTACGCTATACAAGGTGGACACTATGCATGATACCCTGAAAAAAGTAAGTCATAGTCCATAACCTTACCAAAAGAATTCTACATCCTACTATCACGACTTCCGCAATCCAAAACATCACCAACAAAGGTCGCCTACGACTCATTGGTACAGTACCGTAAGATTACCTTCCGTACAACCCTTACAACCTTAGAGCCTTAAACCCTTTTTCTCTACAACGACAACAACAACGACTAGAATATAAGCGGTGGCAAATGCAGCGCCAGTCCTCGACCGAAATCCATAATCTCCCCATCATCCATTTATTTCCCCTTTAGAAAATGGCGTTGAATATGGACTCCACCAATTCTGCAGGAGAATAAGAAAAATCCAAAAACAGCATCTTCGACTTAGACGATGATGCTCGCGATGTGGATCGAGAAACTGCACAGAAGCGTGGCTTTGCAGGCTTTGGTGTTTCTCTCCCCAACGGCCCCAGGAAAGCGCATCCGTCTAGTCTAGTCTAGTCTAGCCTTGCAACATTGATAGCCAATTATGATTTCAGGAGCCGATTCTGGTTCTAATATTCTGGGCAAGCAGATTGAGTTGGAAAGGTGGTAATGGTCATGCTATTAAATACAAACAGAACTTGGGGTTGGCAGGAGGTGAGTCGCGTGTAGATCACAGGATTTGTTCTCCTTCAACACCTCAGCCTGCTTGCTCTTTTTAGAGTATATGTATATCTGCTTGGCTAGGTACCTATTATGTCCTCCTGCACGTGCTGGTATGTCTCTATATTGCGCTCCTTCTCAGTTATAACTTCTCAACCCTCGAATAGGTAGGTCAATGCTAGGTATCTAAATACCATCACTAACTATCTCTTCTGTCTGAAAAAATGGACTTAGGTAACTAACTCACTTGCCTTTATGAAAATGATTTTTTGTAACCAATTCGTGCGGTAGTAGCCCTCAGCAGAGTAGAGCTAACTTTGATAACCGATTTTCCAAAGGCGCTCTGGGCTGTCACAGTTGCTGAAATTATTCTCTTTAGTTGTATTGGTTCAGTGGTCTACGATTATACGTATGTATTCCTTCGTTCATACCTCCACTAAGTCCCATTCTCCATTTTGTATCCAATTGATTGCCGGGTTCTTAGTCCATACTGACTTTTATGTGTTCAGTCGGCACAAGTACAATCTATCATAAATTCATATGCCGTAAGAAGTGTGGGAGGTAAGCTGAAATTCCCTTCTAGGAAAAACTCAATTCTATCTAGTTATCTATTACAGTTTTGAGTGCATCCTAATGTTTATATAGGTGTTTTCTCTTGCGCGTCGAATGGTATCTAGGTCGAATTCATACGTTTCCACGTAATTTTAGTGACCCAGTTTGATTTTAGAAGTTGGATTATGGCGATGAGAGAACCCCCAAGTTCTCCGCGGAGAAACAGAAACGTTTTGTGTATTGAAGCAGGAGAATTGCAATAGAGCCTCAATAATATATAATAGAGTATATAATAGAGTGGTTACAGCTGGCAATGAGTTTTATGATTAAGCCAGTGGGAATCAAACGCTCTTAATTCCCAATGACTAACCGCATGAAGAGCTTCGGGTAGTAATCACTAACAGTCTCACTAATCAGTTCAAGGTCTAGAACGCAAACCTAGTAATATCTGGATAGCCGAAGCATGGAGCTCCTAAATAGGAGAATCAAAGCCCTCTTATACGGTACTATATTATAATCATCAGATCCCGCGGAAATGCACAAAGTAGAAAGAAAGACGAGAAAAAGGCTAATACTCGAGATGAAGTAATGCAAGTCGAATTTGTAAGCGACCGACATGCTAGAACGTCATAACCCATTAGGTAAGTAAAATCACCTTGAAATAAAAACATCTAATATTTAAAAGAAATCTTCCCTTCTTTTTCCTCGACCTGAAATTCCCATACATAAAAATCTTAATTATT